>JABUQX010025153.1:15000-22500 GCA_015478945.1 Trachelipus rathkii | reverse complement strand
TAAATTTTAAACCCTATCTCCCCATACAGAAAGCTAATTAGTTCAGAAAGAAGCCATGAATACGAATTGTGACTCTATTCATTTGACAATTTATTACCATGTCAAATTGACAAATCAAGATGCATGGTAGTTCGATAATAAATTAAAGTACCATAAACAAGAATACGTAGAAAGGTGACTGTGAAGACGAATAGAGCACATTGAAATAATATAGCATAACACTTGATAATAATATTAAATTAAAGGTGACCTGTTTGGAATACAAATGAAGACAACTATTATTATGACTTAAAGAAATATGCAAAACCCGAAAATAAAAACCCTGAGAGAAGTTTTTGAAATATATGATCTTATTCTGCTAAAAGTATGTACAGAAATGCAATAACTTCAGATGTCAAAAAATGGTTAAAACAGATACGAAGGAGTAATAAAAATTTTATAAAGTTAAATCTTATTTGAAAATAATTATATGCATACATACAAATATAATGATACGCATTCATACATATAAAAAAATACTTTGATACAATATACATACATACAAAAATAATGATAAATATAGCTAAATAGGTAATCTTGATTTATTTGTGTTAAGTAACAAAAAATAGCAATAATGAATCTCTCTGGCCAATAAGATCAGATTAATTTTCACAATCAATTTGAAAGACTAAAAAGAACTGACGAAACCTCCATACATTTACCAAGCAAAACGATTTGAAGAAATTGATAAATAAATGAAGTATTCTGACTTCTCAAAACAGACCTATATCCAAATGGTCGACAAGTAAATGGGTCGAGGTTTGTAAAAAAAAATCTGGTTATTTAGAGTTTCTCGTAACGTAACAGTAACGTAACGTAACGTAATCTAACCTAACCTAACCTAACCTAACCTAACCTAACCTAACCTAACCTAACCTAACATAACATAACATAACATAACCTAACTCCTTAGGCTGGCTGTACAGGAAATTTTTTTGACATTGTGTTGACTCTTTTTCCTTTCAACCATTTGGGCTAGTCACCCTGAAAACCATTAAAGATAATTAAATTCATAATCATTTTTAAATAATTTTACAAAGACTCCAAGTATTAATATACATTAAATAATTATATAAAAAATTATGGCCTATCTCATCTCTTATTATACAAGCTGAACAAATGTATTAATTGTCAGGCCTAATATAGATTGCTTAAATACAAGTTTATTTCAATACATACAGTATTTAATAATCATAGATAAATATTTCTAAGTAACGTTATGGTAATAAATTCTTTATTGTAGTATATGTTTTACTCAGTGAAGTAATTAAAGAGCTTAAATTCGTCTGAAAATATCAGGAACATAAAAGAATTAGGCTCTTATTATAGGATATAAAAAAAACTGAGATGTTCTCGCGGAACTAATGCAAAAAATTCCCGGAACAAATTTTGACCACGGTATACATATCTCAACCTTTTATTAGGGACTCATATTATATATATATATATATATATATATATATATATATATATATATATATATATATATATATATATATATATATATATATATATATATATATATATATATATATATATATATATATATATATATATATATATATATATATATATATATATATATATATAAAAAAAAAAAAAAACAAAAACTATCTATATATATATAATATATATATATATATTATATATATTATATATATATATATATATATATATATATATATATATATATATATAAGAAATTAGAAAAATTCTAACGAGCTTTGCAAATTTTTAGCTCATAAATTAATATATATTTAAAAAGACAAAGCACACAAGAACTTCAAATAAGAAAATGCAACAATGCTTTTAATTAAATAATCAAACGAAAACTTTTCTTTCCACTCAAGTTTTTAAAGTTGAAAGACGTTTGCAAAAACTTCTCAACAAAACTTCAAAAATAAAGACTAAATGAAATTCGGGAAATATTTTCCATAGACTTTCGTCCGAAATCTTCTTAAAACAAAAAAATTAAAAAGCAAATTTCTAAATATTTTTTCCTTATATAATTTTTCATGGTTTCATTTTATCATTGTTATTTTTAAGCTCTTTTTAACTTTTATAGTTATTCAGTTTATGTTGATATTTTAAATAAAGGATTTTAAAATTTAGTTTTACTAACTCGAATTTACCTATATATATATATATATATATATATATATATATATATTAGAATATATATATATAAATATATAATATAAATCATATATATATTATATATATATATATAATATATATATATATATATAATATGGAACAACAGAAGAGTCATGAACGCACTGCAACAAAATTTAGTTTGAATATGAATCTCAAAGTGAAAAACCGTCTTTCAGGTATAATAAACCTGTAAAGTTGAAAGTGAATTTGGATACACTTAAACATGTAGGGCAAAGAAAAAAGTAAATAGTAGCGCAATTGAGCAGTTTGTGTTAAAATTGCAACAATTTATTTGGTTAGATTTATAGTTGCATGTTTACTTGCTGTTATATAAACCTTTGTACTGGCCTACGCAACCAACATTTTAAAACTAACAATTGTCTGTCGGGATAAAGAATATTCCCATTAATTGATATTCCTGTAAATTCCTTAGAAGATATTCCTATGAACTCCTTAAAGGGTATTCCTATTAATTCTTTAAAGGATATTCCTATCAATTGATATTCCTATCAATTCGTTAAAGGATATTCCAATCAATTTCTTATAGGATATTCCTATCAATTCCTTAAACGACATTCCTATTAAATTATATTCCCATCAATTCCTTAAAGTATACTCCCATGAATTCCCAAAATAATATTCATATCAATTGAAATTCCTGAAACTTTCCTTATAGGATATTCCTATCAATTCCTTTAAGGATAATCTATGAATTTGCGGATCATCATCTAAAACAAATTGAATTTTACAGGTTCATTTTGCAAAAGATTTATAATAATACATAAATAAAATACGTATCTCACATTCTCAAATGAAAAGTGACACAATTCAAATTTTTCAAAAAATATTATTTTAGTGTAGATTGTAGTTCTAAATACAAAGGTTTTCCATCAGGAAAACATGTAAAAGTGGAATTCAAATACTTCCCATCTGATAATAAATATATGAGCCGACTGAGGTCGAGAGCGGACGCATTGAAAAGAGAGTGTAAAAAGAAAAGAGAAGATTAGAGAAGATTTAGAAGAAAGAAATTAAGGAAGAAGACCAAGAAACACAAGAGCTGGCAACGAAGGACTCGAAGTTTGAGTGCTGTGAAGGAAAAGGCTTCTGAGATAACATTTGACCAAATTGTGCAAAAACTTTTTAGGAAAGAAATTAAAAATAAGAAATTTTATAAAATTCAATTAAAAAAAAATTAAAATATATTTTATTTAACGGAGGAGCAGCAAAATTTAATCTGTGATAAGAAAAAAGGACATATTACAGATGACAAAAAATATATATAATATATAAAACTATATAAATAATATTTATATATAATAAAATATATAATATTATAATATATTATTTTTGTATATATAAATTATATAATATAATTATATATACTATAACTATTATATATATAGAGATAAATAATAATATAAGTAGTATAATATGAAGAAAATGATAAATCTATATATTATTAATATTAAAATAAATGTCTTAGAAAAAAAAGAGAAAAAGCAAAAGTAATAGATTTAGAATATATTTATATTTCTACGGATGTCTCGAGTGGAATTTATTTATGTTTCCTCTTCTTCTTTTCCTATTATTAATGAGTACCTATCTAAGCCGGTATTTTCGGATTTTTGACAGAAATAGAATTGAGGAGAATCCGGAATGTCTTCCCCTTCCTCTTAAAATAAATAAAAAGGAATTAGTAGCAAAAAAAACATCAGACAATGCGGTACGCCCGCAGCGCACAGTCTTAACGACACTGCATCAAAAGTGTATAGACCCTGAAACAATTATTTGGTTGGATAAAACAAGGCCATCTCTCTTTCAGCTATATTTATTTTTACAATGGCAAACACAGACCATGTCTTCGTTTCCTCTAAGCTCTTAGCTTAGCCGCCCATAGTTTTGGGATTGGACGAACCTATCAATGATCGTCTTTAGGCCGCCTTCTTGGAGGATGTTCCGTACAGTCTAAAGGATGTCAGCTTTAGTCGATCCGTCCCCTCCGGGAGATATAGGATACAGAAAACACGGCAACTGTATATGAACCAGTGGTTGATCTGTCTGTGGATGCTATTAACCTACACGCTAACCTTTTCACTCTCTCCTCTGAACTCCAAATTTTTGACAAATGAAACAAAAAATTGAAATGTTAGATTATGTTACAACTAAAATCTCAGCTCCGTGAGTCCAAAGTCTTACAAGCCCTGTTATCGGTGCGCTCCTAGACATCAATCCAACAAAATGATCAAACGAATGCGCCACAGGATTCGTCACTAACTTTATATATATAGTCTATTAGTATTAACTATCATAATAAATTGTATCATATTAGTATATAAAAATATATGCTTGGCACATTAATATTACTCTTTACCGTAAGAGCTCCATAGTCTTTATGTCTACAATCAAATTAAATTTATAGAGACACACTACCCTCTACTTAGTATATAATATTCATAGTGCTATCTATGTATACCTATATTACATAGTACGTATAAGTATTAAGTCTAATAATTATATATATATATATTTTAGCAAATTACTGCTATATTTAGGCTTGGGAAAATTCGTAATAAACTCTTCATTAGTTCTTGCTAAGATGATGCAAAACGCATTATGACCTGGAGTTAATATTAAAAATTTTATAAACAGTTTAAACTGCAATATAAAGAACTATAAAAAACGGACCTCTTCTCTCTTAAAAATTGACATGATAATTTTACGACGATTGTTTAGTTCGTGCATGAAGGTTTAATTTTAAAACTATACTTTAAAGAGATAACGAACTCTAGTACAGTTTTAATAACATCTCACCTATACTATTCATCACTATATTTATTATATATTAATACTTAAAACATTACAAATCAATCTACCATATCATGCTATAAGTCAATACTATGGATTATATATATACTACATTACATAAAACATATCTACATGATATAGATATATATTATAAATATGATAATAGAAATAACGATATAACATATTGAAAATTAACAGTAATCATAATCAATATTAGTATTATATTTTAAGCTTATAAGTGTCTATAATTTATACTTAAGCATTATCATCTTTATAATCACGCTTGAGTATGGCGATGAACCAAATCTAAATATACATTATATTTCAGCTTTCTTATATTACGATTTTATATTAAATAAATAGAAGCAATCACACGGTTAGTTAGAGGATAATTAAAAGATATTTGTTAACGAACGAATCCAGAGTGCTCTGTTGTAAAATGAGGATGTATATTATTACATGTAACTTTAAAATGAACTCTGCAACAGTATTAAAACTCACTGTCTAACTTATTTATCACGATCCAATATTAAAAAGAAATAGATACTATAATCTAATTATAATAATACTATTATAAATTAATATATATATATATGATTAATATAGATATTATTAGATACATATATATTATATAATTATAAATTAATATATTAATTTATTATAATATATATATAATATATATTAAACTTAATAGTATTATATATAATATAATACTATATATATATATAATTAATATTAATTTATATTATATATATATAAATAAAATACATATATATAATAATCTTTGTCTAAAATTAAATTAATTAGATTAATATCAATATATTAATATATTATCAATAATATATATATATATATTACTACTATCTCTCACTCATTTATGACTTATCACATCTTGTCCTTCAGTCATATAATTTCATTCACTAATAGGCTTCTAAAATTTCTTCTTTACTCCGCTATGGATTTCCGCTAACACTCGCCATATGTAGGTAGCGTATCAAAAGGCTTCAATCACTTTGTTATAGTAATAACGAACTTCCCAAATTCATCTAAATAATAACAATCACGATTTTTAAAACGTAAGACTCCTAATAAAATTAATCATTTGGCTATTACAAGTTTAAACTATGCTTGTGAAGAACATATATTGGTAGTACTCCAACCAATTACTACTCCATCTACGTTATATATACATACTATCATGTTTAATAAAAATTTTTCACCTAATAATCTATCCATAAATTAGTAGAGATCGATCTCTTGTCATATTTTCGATAGTTCTTAGTATTAGAGCCTTGTCAACTAATTATAATTGATAATGACTACATAAGGCTATTGTAGTTCTCATCTATTTCTTAATTTGTAAAAAGGCACTTCAACGCGCGTACTATGGAGACAAAGAGACCCCTGCTCACAAAAGACTGATCTACTAGATCGCAAAATATTACTTATATCACAGTGTATACTATTGAATTCAAGGTTAGCATTGACAAGCAAGAGACCCTGCAATACTGAGCAACCCTTCTCAAACTCAAACCTCTCGGACTTCCTATGATAACTCAGTCACTGTTTGCCTATTAATGTTGTAATTAAACCATTTTTTTTACTGATTCGAACAGTGAGATTTGGGACGGGTATAGAAGCTTTTGGTTGGGACCCTTGTCTCAATCAATATTGCTAAATCATCTACTCATTCTTGGTTTTTGTTCGTTACTTTTTCCGCGACGACAGATACTAAAACAACTCAATTTTTCTCGGCAACTCTCAAAAATTTTCCTTCCCCTTCTAAAATTTCATACAACTCTTTCAACACCAATCTCATCCAGGCATCTTCTCGTCTTTCAATTAACCTCACACATCTTTCACTTCGTATCCCCTTCTAATCAATCGCTTATCTTCCCCACTTCTGCTCACTGTTCCTTTTTATTCCACTTTTGGTTACACCAAAACATTTCATCTAATCTTACTGAATTCTCTTCGCCATATATTATGGGATTGGAATAAGAGTTTTTCTTCCTCCACTCCTTTATTTCCGATTCTCAAGCTACAAATCTCAATGCAATCATTATATTGAAATGCCACACTTCTCAAAAACTACCTAAGCCATCAAGAAGCCTTTAAAACACTACTAGTATGCCAAAACCTTCTTGATCAACCATATAGTCACCTTCGTTTTTCTCAACAATTCTAAGTTCCTCTTTGCTAACCTCAACTAATCCATTAAGCATTAAAATTTTGGAAATAGAGGAAGTGGATGTTATAACCTGTAAGCTGACAAACTCTATTGACTTCTATCAAAATTCTGAATGCAAGCGACTTTCTCTATAATTTGAACAGTGTCGTTCCCCTGGAAACTACGTCGACAGAGAATGTATCGGACAGTGTTGAAAAAAGAGTAACAATAGCTCTGCGATTTATCTTCTTCTCGCTGTTTGCATACAAACATTTGGAGCGGCCTCCTGGAGCAAAACGCGGCGGCCTTTCGTTTTTTCCCTTATG
>JABUQX010025153.1:0-10000 GCA_015478945.1 Trachelipus rathkii | reverse complement strand
CGGCTACAAGACAATCAGGGATAGGAGTTACGAGCTGCACTATTTGCCCAAAATCATGATGGATAGAGAATCGTTCAGAGAGTTTACTTGCCGTATCTTTAGAGGTAGAGGAAAGCAATTAGTAGTATTGAATAATGAAATCGCCAAGAATGATGAGTTCTGAGACGAAAACATTTGGCCTATTTTGAAGACTATAGGACAGCTCTATTAGTGCTAGGAAATCAATGAACATCTCGAACGAATTTGAAAGTGGATTGGCAAGAGAGACGATATCATAAGATTGAGAATTGTTGAAATACCAAATTAGTAGAACAAGAGCAGATACCGTAGTTGCACCGCATACTCATTTTTTTTGGTTGTGGAGCGGGAGCTCGAAGACGGAGCATAACAATATTTTTGGTGGAGCTTGAGCCTGATCATAATTTTTTTTATTATACATTAAAAAGAGTCCAAAGTCGGAATCAAAGGTTGAGTCGGATAATTTCAAAATGATGGATTAGTGCCGGAGTCGGAGCCATTTGGATGAAAATTGATGATGTAAAGAGTGAGAGGGCTTGCTGTTAGAGAGCCAAAACCCTAGGGTTTGGGGTAAGAATAATAGGTAAAGTTTAGAAATATCTAGAATTGTGCCTGAGCCAGTAAGTAAGTAGTTTCTTAGCTGATCTAATCCTACCAGCGAAAACAGCTAACTTCAAAGAGAAGATGTTGAAGAAGGAATGAGGGGAAGCAATCTGGAGGCGTCTCTCTGGTATCTCAATGAGTAGGTGGCTTGAAGGCATTTAAAAATTGGCAGATATAAAAGGGGTGAGTAAACATGTAAGGTGTAGTATGTAGTATGTTAAGGAACACTCTTACCGGAAATTATGTAAATGCGACAAAAAAAGTGTCTACTAAGTCAAATAATTAAAAAATTTGGTCAGCTTGACCAAATTTTGATCAATCGACCGCGAAAAGTTAAGTTTTTATGTTTAAATTTAAATTATGTCATGGTATTTGGCAAAGTTGAAAAATAATTTATGCTCCTTAGAATAAAATTTTTGAGTCAGTGTCATAAGCATAAAAAAATTTGGTATCGGTGACACAATTTATTTTCCCTTCGTCAATAACAAAAATTTTTAATTCTGTGGTTGGTAAAAGTTTCGCTCACTATGGGTAAATTTTCTAAATTGACATGTGCGAAAAATTTTTCGTCAATTCCTGTCTGAGAATCCACAAGTCGCCATCTTGAATTTTGACAGCAAGATGTGTTCAGAGTGCTTTTGTTTTCTAATTGATTTTTAACTAAATTTCTTCCATATAATCATATATAAATAAAAAGGAGTGTTGTATACATGTTGTAGTTTATATTACGTGCAAGTGAAGTTATGTATATAGGGCCTATATCGAATAATAGACAATGCATATATAGCCTGCATATTTGCTTCTTTCCTTAAATATATTAATTGCATGAGGATGGTCTAATTGATTTTGGTTGCTAAAAACAGTTTTTAGTTGTAATCTAACCAAACTGAACCTAACCTATGTAGCGTAATATATGTAATTTCTGTAATTCTTAAGATGCTGGTGGGTTTTGCGGTGGTATATATATAGGGCCTATGTATACATTTTGGTGACTGATTAGGACAGTCTAATTGATAGGTCCATTTGGCTTTTACTGTCTCTATATTTATATTCTATTTATTATAAATTATAGGAACTCAATGTTTTTTTCTGTAATAGTAATAAAATGAGAGTCAGTATAACCAATTTTGATGTAACTCATGCACAGCTATATAGACTTGAAATGCAGGTAATAGTTCAGTTTAACAGATTCTGACAAAATATCGATATTTTTTCGATAAGTTTTTTTTTTTTATATATATATTAGACCCCATGTTAAAGAACTAGAACAGTGGTGCCAAACCTCTCATATATAAATTTAATTAATCAACGCAAAAAAAAAAAATTTGAAACAAAAAAGAATGGAAATAGTTGAGTTTAACAGATTCTGACGAAATATCGATATTTTTTTTCTGATCGTTTTTTTTTTATTATCTTTAGGCTCATGTTAAAGTATTAGAACAGTGGTGCCAAACTCTCTCATATATAAATTTAATCATTCAAGGTAAAAATAAAATTATTTTTGAAATGTTAAAAAGTATGAAACAATTTTTAAATTAAAGAAAAAATATAATTTATAAAAATAGTGTAAAATTGGCAGGTCATGGTAACGTTGCTTATATATATATATATATATATTATATATATATATATATATATATATATATATATATATATATTATATAATATATATATATATATATATATATATATATATATATATATATATATATATATATATATATATTAGGCTCTTTTATGTTTTAAGACTCCGTCTGTTTTGTTTTTTTTTTTTTTTAACATATTGCTAGTATATGATACTAACAATTAATTTCAGTGGTGACGGACCTGATTCAAAAGTTCGAAATATTTTAAATAATTATTTAAAAATCAAATTTATATCAATAAAATTTTAAAAAATGAAATATCTCGAAAAGTACGACACTTACAGAAAAACCAATTACATATTTGAAATCAGCGTGTAAAGCTTATTACAAAAATGTAAAACAAAATTATATATTTTTTCATAAATGAAATATCTCGAAAAGTACGACACTTACAGAAAAACCAATTACATATTTGGAATCAACGTGTAAAGCTTATTACAAAAATGTAAAAAAAAAATAAAAATTAGGGGGCTTGAGCCAACGGGTGACAAAGGGGGGGTGGAGGAACCCCAGCGATACCCAAATACCAAAGAGCGGAGGTTCCGGAGACCCTCCCCGGAGGGGGGAAATAGTCCTACCCTGTCGTTCCCCTGGAATGCCGAGAGACCCCGACTCCTGCCATCTTTGCGGTTTACCCTTGGGTATTCCTTTAGTTAAAAAAAAAAATTAAAACTGACGGAGTCGTGAAACGTAACTGGTCCTATATATTTTTGAATCATATCCGTCACCCCTTAAATTGACTGTTAGGATCATATACTAGAAATATATAAAAAAAAAAAAAAAATCAAAAATGATGGAGTCATAAAACATAGGTTAGGGCTAGTTTTACGGCACAGTGGATCAATAAAGGTTAGGGCTAGTTTTACGGCACAGTGAATCAATAAAGGTTAGGGCTACTTTGGGGTCTTTTAAGTTTAGGTTATAATAAAGTTTTGTTAGGTAGACAGATTTACTTAAATATATATATATATATATATATATATATATATATATATATATATATATTATATATATATATATATATATATATATATATATATATATATATATATATATAATGTATCAATATTACCATATATTGATTCCATGTATCAATATAACAAAGTATCAATTTTTGATTTAATCCAACCCAACAAATATCGAAAATGAACTCTAAAAAAATTAGTGCTGCCAAAAAAAAAAAAATTTACCTATATATATATTATATATTATATATTATATTATATAATATATATACTATATATAATATAATATATATATAGTGCATTAGTCTAGTCGCGTACTCAGCGGGAGTTGACTGGATAGCACAACTCCATGCTGCTTGAGTCAATATACTTGCAAAATTTTCTACTGGTTACAATCTTCAATTATGCAATGCCATATATATATATATATATATATATATATATATATATATATATATATATATATATATATATATATATATATATATATATATATAATATATATATATTATTATATTAATATATATATATATATATATATATAGTATGCGTTATTTATATCAGTGTTTGACTCCAGGAGCAAAAATCAATAATTAATGTATCGTTATTTAATAATTTAGGGTAAATACATTAAATTTTGGGTAAAACTAAACTAAACCTAACTAATTAACATACCAACCTAAACCAAAACTTGAACCTAAAATTAACCTAACCTAATATTAACGGAGTCAACCACTTATAATTGATTATATATATATAATATACTTTATAATAATATATATATTATATATATATATATATACTATATATATATATAAAATATATTATAATATATATTATATATATATATATATATATATATATATATATATTATTATATATATATATATATATATATATATATAAATTAGCCATGTTACCGTTACCTGCTAATTTTACAATATTTTTATAAACATTTTTCATTTTCATATATTCTTTTTTTACGTTTAAAATTTTTTTTTTTTTGCGTTGAATGATTTAAATTTATATATGAGAGGTTTGGCACCACTGTTTTAGTACTTTTACATGGGGACGATAAATGGATAAAAAACAAAAACATATTATCGGAAAAAAATATCGCTATTTCGTCAGAATCTGTTAAACTCTACTATTACCATTTTTTTATGTTTTTTTTTTTTTTTTTTTTTTTTTTTTTTTTTTTGCGTTGATTGATTAAATTTATATATGAGAGAGGTTTGGCATCACTGTTTTAGTACTTTAACATGGGGCCTAAAGATATATATAAAAAAAAAAGCGATTATCTGAAAAAATATCGATAATTTGTCAGAATGTTAAACTGAATATTACCTGCATTTCAAGTCTATACTGTATATGCTGTGCATGAGTTTCATCAAATTTGGTTATTCTGAGACTCTCATTTACTATTACCGAAAAAAACATGAAGCCCTCAGTAGAGATACCATATATATAGTTTCCTGACGATGCAAATGTTTTTTTTATTAGGTTATATTGTGGACATTGATATTCAAATTTATTTTAATTAATATTCTTATTTTCACCTTTTGTTCATGCCTGGTGCATGAAATTGGAAATATGTTGGTCTAAACTAGGGGGGTTCCCATAGTATCAGTATTGGCAGAATCAGCCTTGTTTTGGGGTATCAGTATTGGTTAATATGGCCGATATTTCTTACTTTTTGGGTGAAGAATTATGAGAAACTTTTAGATTCAATAACGCTATGTAATGCAAAAAATATTTTATTTTTTTATTGAAACTTATATATGTTTTGACGCTGAACAAAGAAATGACCTTCATTTTTATCATCGATACTTTGAGAGTTATTGTAATATTTAAGTTTTGTAATTTTTAATTAAAGTATCAGTATCTGTATCTGCACCTAAAAAAATAGAGTATCAGTATCAGCCTCTTTTCTGGTATTGGTAGCTACATCTCTAGTCTAAACTTCATATCTTTCAAAGTAGATTGCTTTGGTGGCTAAAACTAGTTTTGTTTTCACCTGAATCTAACCAAACTGAACCTAAAAACCTACAATAAGCACCATGTATATGCAATTGCAAATGGCTGATAGAACTTCCCAACCAGGCTTAAAATCTACATAACCTTATGACATGACAAATTCTTTAAGGTGGTTCCAAAATAACTTTGGTAAAAGAAATGGAGAGAGTCTTGGCATCACTGATTTTGAGAAAACTCACAGGATAGACTCTAAATTCCTTGTAATGAGGCATAACTAAATAAAAACATGTTTTCTATAGAAAAAAAAGTTAAGTTGCAAATTTTAAGTAAACTTATTGGGTTTTAATATTAAATTTCAACTGACTAGAACTTTGCTTTATCACATTACAAGTCCTGAGGCTTTGCAGATTGTGTGAGAGCAAAAAATTTAAGTGGTACTATTGCCTAGTTTTTAGACAAAACCATCTAATCCACTTCCATATTTTTTAAAAAATAAGCTTGTTTTGGAATTTTTTAGGAATAGAATGTTACCGGCATATTTGTAGATACTGTACTGTGATTTTTTTCTGAAAAAATTTTCTAAGTTCAGAAAAGTTAAGTTAAGTAAAGTTTTTTAAGAAAATTCTTTAGTGGCAAGCTTCTGGAATTATACCAGAAGCTTGCCACTAAATAATTTACTTAAAAAACTAAACTTAACCTAACTTTTCTGAACTTAGAAATTTTTTTGAACAGAAATTTTTTTCAGAAAAAAGTCACAGTACAGTATCTACAAATATGCCAATGTTACCACTTCCCTATTATAAACAAAAATCCAATTTTTTGTGCCTTTCCCTTGATTTTTTTTTAACACAAACAATAATTTGGCTTCATGTTAAAAAAAATAAACTAAATTATTTAGGTATTAGGTTAGGCTACGTATATTAGATTTACTGTAGATAACAAATTTTAACAACGCACTTTGAGGATTGAGCCTCCTGATAAGGATATTGCAGTATACGGTACATACATAGCTGGTTAGGCAGCCTGTAAGTCAATTCTGGTTAGTTTTCAGCCAGTAAAACTTTTAATTAAAAGTTAAAACCCAAATTAAATTGTAAGACAAATTGTAGATTCTGTTTAGCTACTAAAGAAGATAGGAAAAAATATGATCTCCACCGTAACACTAAGAAATCCAACTAATTATGATAAACATATTGACTTACTTAAAGTTGATCCAGGGATCTGTTCTTTATATGGTATTAAGAGAGAATGTCCATTAAATAAGTTAAAATATTTTCATTGTATTAATGGCCTCCCTTCTGACATATATCATGATTTATTAGAGGGTGTATGCATTGATGTTCTTGAAAATATTTTGCATAAATTTATTGATGGTGGATATTTAACAAAAGAGTATTTGTTAAGCAAAATTGCTGATTTTCAATATATGGGTACTGATAAAACAGATAAACCTTCAGTATTTTGTATCAGTGACAATTTAAAAATAAAAATGACTGCTATTCAAATGTTATGCTTCTGTAGATTGCTTCCATTTATGAATTGGACATCTGACAATAATGACTGGCATGTATTTTTACTTTTAAGGGAGTTAATGGATATATTGTTTGCATTTGAGTTAGAGGCTTGGGAGGTTGAATATTTACGAGACATTATTGATACATTTACAAATCAGTATTTGATAAGAATCCGTAACACTTTAAAGCCTAAAGGCCATTATTTATTGCATTATCCTGACCAAATATATAAATTTGGACCACTAGTTCATTGTAGTACAATAAGGTATGAAGCAAAGCATCAGTATTTTAAAGAAGTTTATAATAAATTAAAAAATAGAAAAAATTTATCAAGAACATTAGCAGAAAAGCATCAAGAGTATATGTCATTAATGTTAAACAACTATATATATTACTATATTATATATATATATAATATAATATTAAAAAAATAAAAAAAATTTATATATATATATATATATATATATATATATATATGGCCTTTTATGTTTAAGTCCCCCCTCTCCGATATATCCATTCTTTTTTAGCATTGATTATTTTTGAAATAATGTTAATATATTTTTTTAAATATTCTTTTTTGGTGAAGCTCAATTTTTATATTTTTTTTAATTTATAAAATTTATTTAATAATTGTAATAATAATAAAAAGATACCTTTATGAATTAAAAAAAACTACAGCTTTTTCAACTCTTCCAATTTTTGAATCAGCCTTCAAAACATCATCATCTGCAAAAACTGCATGCACTAGGATAATGGCAAATCTACTAAATTTTCATTTCAACTATTAATTAAAACATTATACAGTTATTGAGACATCACACACCACTTTCTAAGCCCACCACATGCATAAAAAAATGGGAAGTTATCAAAATTACTATATAAAATAAAAAATTTAGTCTATTAAATTATTTGTTCCTATCCAGCACTGTTTCATCCAGCTGTATACAAAATCAATATTGGTGACCACCCTTAATATATTATATATATATCTATTATATATATATTATATATATATATATTATAAAACATTTTTCAATATTTGAGTGAGTGAGATAAAGGGTTTTATTTTATAGATAGGCTCCAAATAGATTATATTTTAATACCATTAATATAAAAATTATATATAGTATAAATTAAACTTACAATTCACTTTTTAGGATCAATAAAAATCTAAATAATTGATCTAGTTTTCGGGGATATAAAAATAAAAAATTATGTAGAAAATATTTTAATGCTAAATAATATATAAACTATTTGTAGTTTTTAATTTTTAGCAAATTAAAATAATAAGTATATAATTTGAGAGGAAGTCTTATTAACTCAATAGTCTATATAAATAATAATAATAAAGATATAAACGTATATTAAAGTATAATCAATATATCGTAGTAGTAAAATAAGCATAATATAGTGGACAGTCCGTAAAGTTAAATGTTTTTTAATTAGGTTGTATTAAATAATTAAGATGTTCAAAGAGATTTCTGTTCACATATGTAGAACTCAGTGCATAAGAAATAGGAACCTCGCTTGTGAGCATCGGTAAGATAGAAGTGAAATTTTCCAATTCTACACCAATAGATAGATCTATAAGTACTCTCAATATATAACTAGATCTAATTTTGACAAGAGTATTGGTTGATGTTCCATGTTGTTAGATTGATGTATATATGGATGCAGTTGAAAGCAGTTCGTTCATACTAATCAAACTTTCATTCTATACTAATTTCTGAAGGTGAAACAGAGTGAAAAATAAATAATAAGATAAATTGCTCTCACTTCGATAGATGAGGCTTTTCTGCTGATATTCTATACAAGATCTGAGAGACGTGCGCATATATCCAACAAGACCAAATAACAAAAAAATAAAATATAAAATAATGTCCCTATCGGTTAGAATAAGTAGAGCTCTTAGTTGAATATAGATAATACATGACAGAATTTGAATAGTATCATTACCTCTCATATATTCCTGCATGCCCTCACATAATTATAAATATCTTGATAATAATGTATAAAATTATAAGTCGCAAAAAGAAATTCAACGTCGATGAATAACCGAAAAATGACAGATAAAATTATACAAGAGAAGGGTTCCCCACAATTAACACGGTTACAAACTCCGTAAAGATTATAGCCTAATATATTGATTCAAATAAGGTAAGCATCAAAAAATTTAGGATAAAACTAAAATTCATATTTGAAATCTCTAGGAATATGAAAAATTTGTGTAAAAATTATGTTAAGCAGCAACTATCTGAAGCAAAATATCTTATAATCGACACTTATCGAACACAAATTCAAAAGGAGAAAAAAAAACATATAAGAATATTCAGACACATGATATTCTGTGTTCCAAACATAAGTATGCCAACAGATTAGCAGTAAAATGTTTAATTCCATAAATTTAATCTAATAGACAAAGAGACTTTTTGTCTTCTCACGAGAATCATTATTATATCTAAAATATATATTACGCTTCTTATATATTTACATATTTTATAATTAAAGCATGATTACACAATGGGCACAAATAGATAAAATAATATTTAATATAATGACCGGGTCTATTCCTACCTCGGATAATGGCCACTGGACCAGTTTTTTCTATACGAATCAATTTATTTTTAAAAATAGTGAATATTTATCTCAAAAAAAAAATAATTTAAACATATTTCATTTTGAGGGATTATTTATTTATATGATTATATTGATCAATTCTAAAAAAAACTACAGGAAATATCAGAATAGGTGCCAAAAGAGTTATATAATACGTATTATGATATATCTAAATAAATATGATATTATCTATTAGATCAAAAATAATAAAAAAAATAACTCTAGTAAATAAGACATATACCTTTTATATCCCCCAAAGTACTGAGTAAGGTGTGTGATATACATCGGAAAAGAGAGTATAAGAACATGACACAAGTCGAAAAGAAAGCCGGCACCTTGCCGCCCCCTCATATATATACCTATTAAGTGTAGAACTTTATTTATCGCATTGTACAAAATACCACTCCTAAGTTTAGACTTACACGTAGGCTCCGATTACTAGATATGGACCGTTCACGTCATAGGTACATCTCGATCAATGTAGGGTTCATCCTCTGGCCCAGGTGGGCCACAACCATGCCCTTATACAAAACCCCGCCATTCACTAATATTATGCACCTTTATTCTTCGCCTCTTGACCAAACTACTCAACATATTATATTTACTTCTCTTACAGACATTACGTATTAACTGTAACTTAACTGCCATCATTTTCTTTTCG
>JABUQX010025152.1:22500-31694 GCA_015478945.1 Trachelipus rathkii | reverse complement strand
CCCATATAACCTGACATAATAATAGACTAACACTTGCTCAACGTATTATAAGATAAATCAAGAACCTCCTATGATAATTACGCTCTTACCTCAACAATTTATCTATAATTGATACTACACTTAATGTTTACTTATCCTTTTACTAGAAAACGCAGGTTCGAGAGACTTGTGATATAATAGTTGTCAAGAGAGTGTCAGTTTAGTATTAGTGCAAAGTAACAGTAGCAGCATGGGTAACTTAATACACTTCTCTAATCGTAACTTCATGTACAGATAGATGTCCTGGAGAGATCACGCTGATATATATGTAGGCATAACGTATATAAGGAGAACTTATATTGATATATTATATAATTTATATTATACTTAGTATATTCTCGTAGATCTTAACTTACTTTCGTAATCACGAGATGACTTATTATCCGATGAGTCAAGTTGAGTGGAACTACAAACTGAAGGATTTACGATTATTAACACCTTATCTCGTTATTAGAGCATACGTAAATAGTGAAGCATATAATCCCTAATTAAGACAGCACGATTGCTTACACAAGCCAAAAATATTACCACAGGCAAGGAGAGAAGATCACTGTTCGGAGGATGATTAGCTGAATTCTATGCACACGTCCACGTTGTGAAAGGACGAATAATAGGGTGAACTTAGAAGGAAAAGATCAGACCATTAATAACTATCGACTAGATAGTTCGAACTCGGATAATTAAGAATGAAAGATATCAGGGTTACATTATATCTAAAGCTTAAATATGCCAACAATGAAATTAAATATATTCTTATAATAAACACAGAATATAAAAATTCTCTCATGTGGAGAGGAACGGCCACTAGGATGAGCAAATTAACTATAGAATATATAAGTTTATTGCACACTTCAGCCAGTATGAAAAAAGTTACAATATATAATATTTTTATAGTGTAAATGAAATTTCATGGCTTTAATTTAAATACTTTAATTTTTATGTATTTATTATATAATAATTTCAAAAACTAGTCAAATAATGTAATCTATGTAGAGAAAATGCAACATCTCACATATTCATACACTATAACATAGACAAGTAAAGATATTTCATGATAAAATTAAAGTTTAATTTAAAAATCTTAGAATGTCTACCACATTTCATGTTGATTACTTGGAAAAAATTAAGTAGGATTTAATAATAATTTTAATATGAATTACTAGTTAATAACCATTGCAACTAATCCTAAAACAGAAATAACTCGTGGATACTAGATAGATACCTAAGTATTTTTTGGAATTCAGATATTTACCTTCAATATAAAATTATAATACCATGAATCATCATTACATCCTTGCACTTGGCGTGGGTATATATCATCTTTATTCTACGTTATGGTCCAGCCTTAAATAGTGGAACGTACATTTTTTTCGGAGAGAAATCTCCAGAAACAAATAGAGATATAACGGAGTCGTTCAGTCCAAGCCTTTCGCTTCGACTCCAAAAGATGATGGGGGACGACCCTTTTCTATACTGGAAGGGAGTACATGCATGAAATAATCGATTGATAAAACCAGCATACGAAAAAACTCTTATCCTTTAAATTTCTTTAGAACCCATTTCAGGGAGGCCTGATAAGTGTAACCCAGTTGAACAAAGAGTGTAAACGAGATTATGCATAATGGCATTAGATCAATAGTAAAGAACAATCGCGGGAAATCAAAGTTCATTAATGAGTGATAGAGTACTCCTCCGCTCTACTATGCAACTTAAATTAAGCACTTCGATGTATATAATAAAGTTCCATCACTATAATCGATAATTCTGTATTTCAAAGATAATAATGTCTCACGATATTACGTGAACAACTTCGTCTTCGTGACTTAGTATTCCCGACAGAGTAAATGTAGAGATACCTATGGAGATCATACAATACTGTATTACGTTATAAGGTAGTGATAAATATTCTTAATTTGTAAAATGACTTATATTATTTTAAAGGATAAACTTGTAATTTTGTAAAAATAGGTTATTATGATTATTATACAATATATAGTATAGTTCTTTATTCAGCCGTACTACATTTTAAAGTATTAAAATCATAATAGTAGAGGCATGAATGTATAAATATATATTTTATTATAATTATTTATATAATATATGAAAGTGAATATTATATATTATAAATAATAATATATTTATATTATAATATTAAATATATATATATATTATTATATAATATATATTATTATATATAGTAAATAAATAATTAACTCCTTTAGATTGATTATTCACTTTATCACTATTTTACGCAGGATTAAGATATTACTATCAAAGGCATGAGCATCACCACTCTGAGCGTAATACGTGAGTATATATGTCACTCACTAAAGCTGTGATATTTATCAGATCATTATAATAATTTATATATATATACTAACATTTTCGAGCCCTATATAATACGACTATATACGCCTAAAATATAATGTTATTATCGCTGCAAACTTATTAAAAAATACTCATCCTAATTTGAGAAGAGATAGAAATCTCTATACTATTTTACATATCTGTTCCAGCAATAATGACCCCAGGGAAATTACTCCTTTTAAAAGTATTATATGGCATCCGAAAAGATTATTTAGGATGAACGCACTGAATTATAAGCTTAATTTTTCACCACAGGCATTTATCGTACACAACAAAGCTTAACGACCACTTGTTATAATCAAACCATTCTCATAATGGAGACTCCAATAACGTGGTAACAACACAGGAAGGACCTGCTAATGTTCGTTCAGAAATCACGAAGGACATAATGGATCTTTCATTTAAAGAATATCGGTTAGGTATAAGTTATGTATGTGACATGAGAGTGGATCGTTAAGACAATAGATAAAATTAGCTCAATATATTATTCTTACTCGTAATATTTTTCCTGCTCATTATATAAAAATTTAACACATATAGAGTCTGTGCTCTATAAGTTAAATTTAGTGTAATTTTGCTTAGAATTTTAAATTCTAAACATGTTCCTTAATGAAATTGAAAAGATATCTTCATCATTAATACACAGAGCATAGACATCCTCCTCATTTTCAATCAGTGGAGCCCCGCACAAATAAACGAGATCTTAGTACACACAGAGTAAATGTAGCTAATAATAATCTCAAAATGAAGCGTTGGTGAGTAATATGGAGCCAAGGAATATGAACTTGGACCGGAGCCGAAGAAGCCTCCGACGCCAACGCCCCCAGGTCTTTAAAATAGATTAAACGCACTGGACTCTAAGCGCCTAACATCGCAGGAGACCGGAGCCAAGGATGAGGCCCGGTGAATGATTTTATCTCTGGAATATGGACTAGAGGACCCGAGGATGGACCCCGGAGCAGGAGCCGAAGCCACGTGGATTAAGTGGGAAGAAGAGCCGGACGAGATTACGTTGAGCGGGTTAAATTTTTTGACCAAGACTCAACTACGCGGAGTACTGGCCGCTGTGCGAGCGCCACGTAGCCAGCTTGTGAGTGGACTTCATGATTTCAGGAAGGCTGTAAAAAAAGTGATTGCTTGGTATCGTTCTTTATATCCGGGGTTATCAGTAATATTTTCAAACTAATATTGGAGCGCCGATAAGAACGTTACTGGAGGTCGACTGGCCTTTGAGGACAAAAATGCATAACTATTTTCAGTACCTGTGAGTCCCTACGTCGCGCAACATAGATCTCATGAGTTCTCCAACAATCTGGACGTATTACATACATTGACTGGATGCACTTATTATTATACAGCCATTTCGGTAAATATAATATAACTGGAATTTCGTTTACTATAGATACTAACATGTAGCCTACCTGTTTAGCATACTTTTCTTGAATTGAACATAAGTTTGGTTTTTCGTGTAAAGTTTGTCGATCTGAGTCTTATCGAACCTTAACTTAGAGTGTTCATCTCATATGCGAGTATTTTGACTGACCTATGAATCTAGATGTTGTTTCAACTTACTAATACAAGTAAAAATACGTCTTCTTTCTTTTTCGGTTTTTCTAATTACTATTCTTGATAATTTAATTTCTCTCTGCACTTCTCCTCTTTTATGGCCTTTATCTTATTAAGTTCTAGGGGCTTGAGTATGGTTAAGGGTTTGTTTGCTGACATTCTTTAATACATTCTTTTTTTTACCCCCCACTTTTTACTTATACATGTCTCACGTCCGATGCATAGCGTTATAATTTAATTTCATTGACTGCCACGTCCAGTATCATAGAGAGCGTGTCTGCAACACCCCTCTTCACCATTATTACCCTACTTTTTTTATAGGGAATTTATAGTTTTAAAAAATTTCATTGGACTCTAGGAGCATTTCTCTTCTCTAAATTATTTCCAGTCATTTATTTGGGTATTATATTCTTCCTCCTTTTTCTCGCCACGCGTTTCAAGTAGATCCTGGGACCACATTTCTATTTCGAGAGAGATGTTTCTACCATGCCTTGTCCCTATATGTCTGTGCTAACAGAATTAGGTTTTCACTTCATTATAGACACCAGCCTTCACAAGTACGTAAGGTTTCCTATTGCTCTTTCAAACATTAGTGGCTGGAATATTTTCATTTCCATAAATTTAGCTTTTAATAGTGTTCTATACCGATGTACATTCAAATGGTAATTACTGATGAAGTCATGAATACCCACTAACAATTTTTTAGGTCTTACTTTCTCTTTTTCAATACTAAACATTCGATCTTTTTAGCCATCCCATTTTTCAATTCAAGCGAATGCAGATTTAGTTGAAATCGGAGTCAATCTGTAAAAGCTTGTACATACTTCGTGCTTAAACTTTTATATATGAATTATTCGTTCAAGATTCACCCCTGGATAATTTTCCAAAAAATTTTTCCTTTTTAATTTCAAAAAAACACTCCCGATTGGATGTAAATTTTTGCCGGGTAGAGCCACCTCGGATATTATTATTTTATAAACACCTTCAAATATCAGCATGAAACGGATGATATATGCCTAAATATTTAGATTTGTCATATTATAGTTGTAGCAATATATATATATATATACTATACTATATATACTATACTATTAACATACATTTATTAAATAACAAATTTCATTTACTAGAATAGATAAATCATAATCTATATAAAAACTAAATATTATTTATCTAATATATATATTTATATGATAGAAATATATATATAATAGTGAAACCCTTATCATATTCTGGATATGATATGATATAGTTATTATATATATATATATAATTATATATAATTATAGTTATATTAACTCAAGTATATTTAGGTACCTGGTATATTGTCTGTATTTTCTAGTGGGCATGGGTTACTAAGATATCACTCATAGTACACCTACATACGATCTTATCTCTACGTATACATGCTGCATACTCGATTTGTAGTAGCAAGCTCGAGAATATACGTATAGTATAAGCTTGATTGAGTATGCTTTTGGTACCTGTTTATCCTACTTATTGGCGTGGTATCCTTTAATTATCTACTATTAGAGTATTAGAGTCACAATAATTTCATAGGATTTTATGAAATAATGTCGCCTATCTTATTTAGTTGTCGTAGTCGAGTGCGATAACTTAACGGCAACTATATAAGCCATATATACCTAATGGTTCGCTCGTGAGGGACCCTGAGTGATCTAGTCCTGAAATAAAGTTGAAGAACTCACTCAAGTTAGAGATAGTTTATATTTTACTAATAACACTAAAATTAGAACATTAGTCACGTGTGTGTAAAATTTGCTATGTAATTATTAATACATGAGTGACTATTTAATAACAAATTACGGGGTATACTTCACCGTGATATCTAGAGTGGTCTCTACTACCTTACAATATAGGCTCCCTTTAGTGTTATGATGCAATTATATGATTTGAGACCCTGTAAAGTGTGATCAGTCAGGATAATGCGTGTGTTATGAAGTAGTATCCTGTTCCTAGCCATACAAGCCGGTATCATTAATTTCACACTATTGATATAGATAAGCACATTATCTTTAATATAGGTTTTTAAGTATAGCTCTTAGTTACTTACTTTTTAGCTTGTCCTGTGTGGTGGAGTTGAGTAAACACGCTTATGTGACATACACAGTTATCTGAGAGGTAGTCACGGGTGATAAATAATCTACTTGAGTAAAGTTAAATATAGAATTATCAACTACTAAGTAGAGTTATTTTATCTATCACAAATTGATTTTATATTTATTATAACTGCGGTTTAATTTCGTATTTTAACATTATAACAATTATTACTACTACCTGATTCATAAGAGTGGTCTCTACATTACATATGGGTCCTGTATGATTACTACTATTTGACGCGAGTGCAAAGCGTGATAGTAAGTGACTTGCGTGATGGTATACCGGGTATATACTGTCCTGTCACATAGGTCGGTCCTTTAATTTCAATATTATGTAAATTAAGTAGGCGAAACCTTTTTCAGTAGGTTTAAGTCGCGTATCTTTTTTAGCTTGTCGTGGTCGAGTGGTAACATAAGCTATGTAGCAATATACGCTGATTACGTCGATGGGGTGCAGCTACGGGATATCTTTAATATCGTCACTGGATTAAAGTATGAATATAGTGAATATCACAGCTCAATAGGATGATATTTTATATCTATATAACAAATTAGTATATGGTCACTTAGTTTTATATAGCGGTTTAATTGCAAGTATATTTACATAGCCATTATATATTATATATATATATATATATATTATATATTATAAATATATATATTATATTATATTAATAATATATATATATATATATATATAATATATATATATATATATATATATATAAATTATATACTATATTAATATATATATATATATAAAATATATATTTCTATAATATATATATATATTTATATTTATATATTAATATTATTATATATATTTTATAATTTATATATTATATTTTATATAATGTTAGTTAGTCTAAATGTTAACATATTAACTGTCAATACTTTAATATTACAAATAAGATGTTATCAAAGTGAAATATAATAATAATATAAAACTATATAAATAAACCTATACCTACTGAGACATTTATGACACTATTTAAAGAGGTATATTTTATTATATATATGGGCAATATTACTTTTTTCTAACACCACTAAATTGTATCCCGATCTAATTAAAGAGGACCAACTATAATCAGCTCTTTTTTTAAATCAGTCGAATCTACTTACCTAATATTTTTGAATACTATCAGGGCGGGAGTAAATCATGATGAAATGTGTGCTGTTATGTAATACATAAAGTTTGGGAAAGAATCGATTACACTAGAATTTAAAAGATTATTTTCTCTTTAAGGGACTCTTCAGAGTATCATCGTTTCTTATTTGGGTGTGTATCTCACATCGTAAACTTTATCTTAATAGCAAATTTTTTATAAATGACTGTGGTACTTCAAGGTGAATTTAATAGTAAGAAATAATTAAATATCAGTTATTAGTTGTTGTTAGATTACTCTTAAATCGAAATTTATTTTTGCTGTTAGAGTTTCGGCTACTCACGAATATATAAAGCGTAATTAGTGAAAATGTAAAGTTAATAGTCTTATAACTAGTTTCATCATTTTTTATATCACACTTTTTTTTATGATTTGACTTTTATTTTATTTCCACCCTGCGCGCGAGAGTGTGTGATATACGAATGTATTGATACGTGTGATTCGCCGTATGACTTCGCACTTGATTATATTTAATAACAATATAAGAATATTCATTCCTACATAAATAATATTATATATAGATAAACATATAATTAGGATTTTTGGGAAAAAATTAAATTATATATATGTGAGGTGGCTTATTTTAAGTATGTGACTCAAAACTAATTTTAAGTAAAACGATAATATTATTAGCATCTCATATACAAATAATCATTATTTAATACTAATAATAATTTATATATAATATATATAGTATTATATATACTACCAATAATATACGATCAATACATATTTATTAGTATCATATTTTCTAATCCATTAAATCAACTTTTAATCATAATTCTTATTAATAATTTATAATAAAATAGATTTCCTATTATCATATTTAGCGGGTCTGCAGCTGGGCTTATTTAACTCCGTAAAGCAACATGAATTATCATTCTAAACAAAAAAAATATCTACTATTTGATGGTTTAGTTTATGTCAGAGTGCAAACCATATATATAAATTTTTTATTAATAGTATTACATGAGACTTATGTTTTCAAGTAGTAAGAAATTAAATTATTAAAAAAAAATATCAATTGAAATAATAATACGGATGCTGTGGGTGTTAATAAATTATAAAACTTGCATTTTTAAAATAAATTAAGCAAAATATTTTTACTCTTGATAATTCGACAGAATTAAGAAGACGCAACGAAAGAACGAAGGCACTGCCCCTTTCTTGCTTTCGAGTGACGATATTTAAAGTGATGTGACGCCAATATTTGTTTCGTGAATAAGTTAATTTAATATATTTTTTTCATCTAATAAAGAAGTGACGTTACCGATATTGGTTAAAGTTAAAAATAGATAAGAGTCGCGGGTTCTTCTCGCGCTACGGGGGACGAACGAAGAGTTGGAGACTTTCGTCCCCCTCTGTCCCTCCGTCGGATCGAAACCCCCTTAAAAGGGAAATAAAAAGAAAAGAAATTAACATTTTCTCACCCTCCAGAGCATTAATAAAAAACACATATTTGCGTTCTTAACCCTTTACTCTAGCTTACTACTGTTCAGTTAAATGGCAAGGTGGATGTTAAGAGTTTCATTTACGTTCTGCGACGTTCCTTAGATGGCTGATCGAGTTATACACTGCTGCCAGACCAATAGATTTTATAGTAAATTATTTGAGATGGTGTATGTATTAAATAACATATATAGAATATAAACTAATTATTTTTTTTATTAAGTATTCATCGATGAAATTGCGATATTGGCTAAAATCAAAAAATTTTGTGTGAATATATTTTCCTGTATGCTGTTATATATTGTTTGTTTGTTGTATTGTATTTGTGGTTTTTGTGTTGTGGTTTTACGATGTTCTATTGTTTGTGTAGTTTTCTCTGGTGGATATGTGGTGGGTCGGGAGTGTCTTGTCGTGCTGAGGTGAGTGAGTGTAGTTACGTGGTGGTTGTGTGTTGATGTTAGGGTTTAGTGTTGTTAGTAGGTTGTGG
>JABUQX010025152.1:10000-17500 GCA_015478945.1 Trachelipus rathkii | reverse complement strand
CCCTTTTTAAGGGGGCTCCGAGTCCGATGGGGGACGGGGGGGGCACGTTTCATACCCCGCGATGGGGATAAGATCTGAGGAACTCCCGCGAACCCAAAGATCAGAACAAGCGGGGTTCCGGAAGACATCCCGGAAGGGGGGATTAGTCCCCCCGTAGTCCACCTAGAGGTTGAGAGACCCCGACTCCTGACATTCGGCCGCGCGGACTACCTCGTGGGTATATTCGTTAGTGATATCCCCAAAAAACATAAATATCCAAAAATGAGTACTTTTGGGACAAATTTTAATCCTCGCAACATCTATTCGTACTTCCTTATAAATCTCAAACCTTTGGGACATTTTAAGATTTTACTTATATACGTAGTATATATAATATATTAAGGGAATAAATATACGATTATTATATATTAATGTATATATATATGTATAATATATTATATATATACTATATATATATACTATTATTATATAATATATTATATATACTATATCTCTTAATATATATATATATATATTACGTATATTCATATATATATATACCGGATATTATATACACCGGGAAGCACGCGTGACGTCATAGTCCAACGTCAGACTCTTCATGGGTCACGTTTGACTGTGACGTCAGAAGTTGCGTACTTTACGCTTGTCGTCAGATATATATATAGGTATTACGTACTAATATATACCCTATATAATATTATATATGTATATATATTATATATTATCTTATACCATATATATATATCGGTATTAATTCACACATATAATAAAGGTCCTATTATATATATATTTTCATATTTATATAAAGGTTAATATATATATAGTATATATATTATATAAATATATATATTGTCAAAAAAAAAAAAAATGTCCCATGGTTTGAGATTAATAGAGTACGAATAGATTTGTTGCGAATAAATGTCCCACAAGTACTCATTTTTGGGATTTTTTTGCTTTTTAATTGGGTTATCAACTAACGAATACCAACGGGTAGTCCGCCCCGATGTATGATCAGGAGTCGGGGTCTCTCGACCTCTAGGGTGGACTACGGGGGGGACTAATTCCCCCTCCGGGGGATGGGTTTCCGGACCCCCGTTCCTATTGATCTTTGGCTGGTCGCGGGGGTTTCCTCCGAAACCATCCCCTCGGGGTATGAAACGTCCCCTCCTCCGTCCCCCATCGGCTCGAGCCCCCTATTTAAAAGGGTAAATACTCCATTTTAGAGGGCTCGTTGACTCACTGTGCCGTAAAGTAGGCCTAAACTTTACTAATCCACTGTACCGTAAAACTAGCCCTAACCTTTACTGATAGACTGTTTAGTAGCTGCCGAAAGATAATATGGCTTTTTATTGTATTTTTATTGTATTTTGAAATATATTATACTATTATTTATATATACTATATATATGTATATAAATATATAATATTATAATATTAGGTATATATATATATATTTCTATATAATAATATTATATATATACGTATATTTATATACGTATATATATATTTACCTCAACGAAGTTTGACATTTTTGAACGGCTTGAAAAAAAAATTCAAATAGTTCATCTGTTGTAAACTTTTTTAGAAACTGCAATTTTCTTAAATAGGCGATTAAATGATCTTTTTTCCTGCCTCTCTTAGGAATTAGTGACTTGACCTAAATTTTCTCAACATTTTAGCTTCTTAAAATATATAAGTAACGTACCTAACAAAAAGCTTAAAGAAATTATTAAAACACGTTCACTGAACAAACCTATGTTGAAACTAAAAAATAATATTTTTCCATAGCATAGCCCATTTCATACCCTGTTGTCATTCTCATTATAATATTCGTATGTTGCCAGATTTTCCTTCCCTATACCAACATACCAACATATATATATATATATATATATATATATATATAAATATATAGTATATATTATAATATAAATATATATATATTATATATATAATATATATATAATAATATTTATAATATATTATAATATATTAAGTCAGTCAATAAGATATAAATAATATTTATATATATATATGAATCGGGCCCTCATAAATAATATAAAAGACATAAAGCGAGTGGTGACGTTTCAAAGTAATTTCGTCATAATACGCAAACTCGCCGTCACAGTATGACGTTCACGCATTTTTACAGCTATACGTACAGCTAACAAAGGAGGCTCAGTTTAATTGTGTCACAAGGGCCCAAGTTATGTCATAATAACACATAACAGAAAATGTTTATTGTTATTAAAATATAAACAAAATATACATTTAATTACAGTGTGTTTCAGTATCCTGCAGTGTTTGTGTTTTTTTTTTTTTTTTTTTTTTTTTTTTTTAATTAGGATCATTTTTTACGATAATCACTTACCACATGCAATAAGAACTGCTTCTGATTTTCATCATTTGTCAAGATGCTGCTATATTCTTCAATTAATTTAATACCCCCTTTAAGCTAAATCATTTGTTACTATTTAATTATTAATGAGTCGTTTTCTTTGTTAGTTAATCTTACTCTGTATTACATTGGTCGGGATCCACGTCTAAGAAACTGGTAGAAATGTCAAATGTTGATAATAGGTTAAGTGAATATGGCTTAAAGAATTGACTGATAAGTCCGCTCATAACTAGTCCTTCTCCTCTTCTTGCGGGCTGAGCTTTTCTTGATATTAATTCCTTTGACCTCTGGTTCATTTGTCTTCAAATTTTTACTATTTTCATTTTATTTCTTTGAAATAAACGGTCATCAAAGATTGCCATTCCAACCAACATGGTGAAAGGTGCCAGATATAATGATTGCATAGTTTAATTAGGCTTATCTCGAGTAAAAAATTATATCTGTATTCAGCCAGCCTTTTCAGAAATATGTAATCATTATAAGGAGCTTCATAGGGAAAATCTTACATAAACCATGCTTCGATGTACATATGTCTCTAATTGCTGATTAGTCTCCAGATGCAAGGGGAAATTGACTCCGGAACAAATATATATATTTCAAAAAGTATATGACCTTTTACATCCATCTCGCATGATGAAAGGCTCCTGGATACTTAAAATGAAAATCCTAGAGGTGGGTTTCCCCCAAAAATATTATGGCCAATTCAAGAAATTCCCTATAATCGTCTCTACATTGTTGATGCTCAAGAAACATGAAGCAGAAGTTTACAGTATCATCTCGGATGTTTTGATCTTTAAAAAAAGGGTCTTCAACACCTATCTCATATTTCGTCTTATCTATACACGCTCATTGTTCTTTGAATCTTCTAAAGGGTGGAACGTCAGGTCCTGATGTTGATAGCTTCAGTTTATATTCGAATACCCTTCTAAGTACAATTTCCAACATATGGTAGCTGCAAAGTAGTTAAGTTAATTTACGCTCCATTAATTGCTCAAGTAGAACGCAGGCTCCATTAATGCTGCCAGTATTTGAAACTGTAGTGTCTGAACACTTAGCTACAACTTTTTCTGTAATGCCCCATTCATTTAGTGTTTCAAATACAGCCTCCGCTTGATATTTTCCATTTCCGACTTCTAGTTTATGGATATTAAGAAGCTGTGACAGGTAGTGGATCAACTTTTTACATGCGTAGTTATTTCCATCAGTAAGTTAGTATCCCATTGCATGACTAAGAACGGAATGTCCAACAAATGAAACTTTGCTTTAAATTGTTTTGACTTTTATTCCCTGTATTGTTTTAATCAAACGCCGGAGCGCTAGTCTGTTTAAAACTAATTCTGAGATATCACATCTTAAAGCTTCGGCTGTTGCCATTGTTAAGTAAATTGTATTTCTGTCAGTGATTTTACACTTGTCTAGTGTAGAGAACATATTTGTTCTGATAAATTGTGTAGTTCCTCTTTTTCTACTCTTAAGAGACGGTCCTGTAGATAACGATGTTGGTACTTCCTCTTCTCGCTCTTCTGCATTTGCTGGATTGTCTTCTTCGCTCAAGATACATTCAGGTTCACAGAATTGCCATGAAAAATGACAATTATGTAACACACATTTGAAAACAATTTAAAACAAAAAAATTGTAGATCAAGGGCAAATTCTTATATACTTATAAAAAAATAAAGCATAAAAAAAACATTGTAACAACATTAAATAAATATATATATAATATATATATATATATATTATATATATATATATATATATATATATCAAGTTATGAGCCTGAATTAATAATAAACTGCAAATATATCAAAGTTCTAATAAATTTTCACATAATAAAATGCAATCTTCTGGATGTTAGAGCGTTAGCTTTCATCGCTTACCTGAATCTACCTGTCCTCTTTCAGACGCTGTGAATTGAAAACTCTTCAATTCACAGCGTCTGAAAGAGCGGATCCAATGTAATTCATAAGGATCGAAAAGCTAACGCCTCTAAAATCCAGAAGACCTTTTTTATGTGAAAATTTATTACGAAACTTGAGCTATATTTGCACGTTTTTATTAATTTAATGGCTCAAACTTGCATACTTACTAATGTACGCATTTTATTGCTTTTTATTTTTTACTATATACTATATATATAATATATATACTATATATATATATACTTATATTATATATATATATATATATATATTATATATATATATATATATATATATTATATAATATATATATATAGAATATATATATATATATATATCCTTAATAAAAAATATTTATGGTGTTCATTTGTCAAGCCTGACATCTTTGACGTAAAATTTACCGGTACATTGCCGCATCTATCGCTCCCAATTACCTGCTAAAAAAAACCAGCGGCCCGTATTTTATACTATTAAATGTGAATCGTATTTTTTACAGGTGTTATTGCTGTATGAAACAGTACCGTTTTTATGAGATAACGTGGCTGTTCGTATTTTTACAGTACCTATCGTACCGGAAAACGGCTACTGTTATTCTTATTAGATAACCGGTACCGTATTTTTCTGACGGTAATTGCGTTTCAGCAGCGATTAGATGCCGGCCAATTACCGTAAATTTTACGGTGAGAGATTTACAGTGCATTACCTCCTCCTTACTAATGACCTCATCCCCAAAATACCTATTCCTTCTTTGCACCATCAAACACACAACACATTCACTATCACATCTTCATAGCTGCGCGTGTTATTTGCAGATTTTTCGGAGCGTTCCTCCCATTTCCCATCACTCCATTTCATCAGTTACGAAAGCAGCCATCCTTCTCATATTCTAGTAAAATTCCACCTTATTCTCCATTCTTAACTTCCGCCGTCTTCCTTTCCAGAGAGCTTATTATTCCCTTCTAAGTGCCCATTCATCTTCCTTCCAAGCTGTTCATTTACCTCTTTTTTCCTCCTACGTAGGCATCTTTTAGTATTCTGTTTTCTCCTCTATATATAATTCCAACACATCTTTTCTTCTGCAAACCATCATGGCCTTTTAGTAATTCAACCACGCTTCTTTTTCACTTTTTACCATTCACAACCTCTTCATTCCACCATCACTGTTAACATTCCTTACTTCCTACTTTAGCACATCAACATCCTTCTTTTGCACTACTACACAACCGCTTTTTTCTTGCTTCCAGATTTGTTTAGTTTCAACTTGTTCACATTCATTACTTGCGAGCGTTCTTAAATACTTATCTTTATTACCATTGATCACATAACTTTCTCACTCTTATCTACCCACTTCTTCCTCATTCCTCATCCATCTCCATCCAAGCCCACTAACTAATTTTTACATTAAAACAACTGATTGAGACAATAATCACATTCCTAACCCCCTTCACTGATTTAACATCCAAACATACTTTCAACATCTCCATCTTCACCAAACAAAATCAATATACTTTCACTTCGATACCATCTCACCTATAGCAACTCTAGGAGACTTATGAATATCTTGTGCTTAAAGAAAGTCCGATTACTTACACACATAAATTTCTCCTCACAGATATCAATCATCTTCCTTACATCTTCTTTTCTCCCGACACACCCAAAGCCACCTGTTATACCATCCCTTATTTTGATCACCAATCCAACCATTCTAGGTCACCCAAACACAATCAATCTGACTCATACTCACCTCATCCAAAACATCATTCATATCGTATCCCAGAAAATCTCCTTCTCTTTCAAACATTATCTCAGATGAAACATATGTCACAACCACAAGACATTGACAATTTCAAACTAAAATTTAACCATGAGATTTCTAGAACTCACACACACAAATTCTAACATAGCTCTGTACCACAAGTCACTATCAATACATTGGCAACTCCTTCTCTCCCCCTCTCATCACTTTCCACACAGCACATACACATTTCACACCCACAACTACTCATTTTTCACCATTTCTTTCCATCTTTGTTTCAGTCACAGCGAGCAAATCAAATTGCCCTTTCTGAATAACAGTTCCATCAGCTCTCTCATCAACATTTACTTCCTCTGACTTCTAGAAGTCATCAATGAAAAAAATGTAATAGCTTTGCTTAATTATATTATATATATGATAATATATTATATATATAATATATATATATATATATATATATATATATAATATAGTATATATATATTACATATAATTATATATATATATATATATATATATATCTAGTAATATTATATTATTAGGGATGGACCGGAAAGGAATTACCGTGATACCGGATACCGGATATACCGGCCTAAGTTAACCGGCAGATATCCGGCCGGATATCGGATAGTGGATTAGCCAGATACCGGATATCCGGCAGTCTGTTATATAGCGTCGGCAGGGTGACTAAATAAAAAAAAAAAATTTTTCCTATCGTAGGGTATACTACAAGTTATGATTATCTTTAATTCTCAGAGTTTTATATTTTTAAAAAATATAATAAATTAGTGTATAAAATGTCATTAAATAGAATTTCACATTTGAAAAATAGCGCAGCTGTTTTTATAACTTTGTAAGATTGTAATACAGACATTTTAATATATATTTTTCCGTGTATACACTGGAGTATGTTAGCTTTAAACTTGCAAACTAAATTTTTGGTTCCAAACAGTGCATAGTGGTTAAAATTGCTGGGCCTAACTTGGCCCGTTCATCCCCTCCCCCATTAAAAACTTGATGATGGGGTGAATTGGCCACCATTGTTATTCATTAATTTTATGTAGCGCTATTATTCATTGACATGTTCTATTACGTATACTAATTTACAACTATAATAAACAGTTAACTTATACTTAGGTTAAAATTTAAAAATAAAAAATGAAATTAATTTAGGACATAAGGACTGTTTCAAACAATTTTCAGAATTTCTACCACGAATGCGGTGAATTGGGCCACCACATTTTTTATTCTTATTATTATTTATCATTATGAAATTTTAATTACTTATTACCAATTTTAATATTATAAACAATTCTATATTAAGAAAAATTAAATATAAAAATTGAATATTATACATAAAAGAGGAATTATTAAACAGATGGCCCACATTCACCCACACATGAGTGTCCGACTTCACCCCTTCA
>JABUQX010025152.1:0-5000 GCA_015478945.1 Trachelipus rathkii | reverse complement strand
CTCCTGTAGCAATACCAATGGAGAAAAAGTTTCAGATTTCTCTTGAGAAAGGCTTTTCTTTAAGCAGTCTAATCTCTTAATGAACTTCAGCTGGGAGCCAATACCCTTGATTAGTTTAGACACATACTCTGTATCTAATAAAAGGAATGCTTCATCATCAATACCTTCATCTAATAAAAAAAATGAAACAAAAGCTTCAGTATATTTAAATCAAGTAATAGTATATCTATAGAAAAACAGTTCAGGATCATCTTATCCATAAAATGAAAACTTAATTCATTTTGTTATATGGTAGGAAGAGATTTATTTGCTTATAGAAAAAAAAAAACTCCATAACATATTTTAGATAATATAAATTTGCTCATTTTTAAATTTTTCTTTAAAAAACTAAAATCTATTTATTAAATTTGTAATTTTTTCTACATTTTTACTGCTGGTCATTTACTGGCTTAATGAAAAACTTTATTTTATTATAATTTTGTACATTGGAGTAATTTCATTACTGTTACAAAAGAAAAATTACATTAATGTGTTTTAAATTTAATAAGAATTATAAAAATAGAATATTTATTTTTGTTAATTAAAATCTGAATTTTGCTAATTAAAGATTTTTATATTTTTTGTTTGAAACAATTGTAGAATTGTGTGATGTGTTTTTTTAAATAAAAAAGAAATATTTGATTTTAAAATTTTATACAACTCATTCAGTTTTTTTTTTTTTTTTTTTTGGTAGTTAATTAAGACAGCATTTATTCAAAAGAGTCAATTAAATTTTTTTATTATATAAAAAACTACATTGCCACTTTTTTTTTTTTTTATAAAATTTCAAAAAAGTTATTTCAAGTTCATTCTTTTTTTTGTCGTTCTATGTATTCCTCAGGGACATGTTAAAATATATGTACACAAAAAATTCTAGAAAATCAGAAGATTCAAAAATAAAAAAAAAAAATTACAAGTTAAAAAGTAGCAATGCCTGGGCAAAAAAATTAGCCCAACGTCAAGTTTCTCCGAACTTCTTATCAATATAAAGAACATTTTCTTTGAATATATTTGAAGCAGCTTTTCGGCACATGTATAAAGGATATTACTATGCCCTATTTAAACTTAAATTTTATTAGTACTTCCATTTATAATCAATCTATGTATATGATAGAAAAAGGCATTAAAAAATTATAAATTATATATAATAAATATCACATACATATCGCTATAAAATAAGAAAAAGAGATGCGATATGTACACAAAGATATAACTATATATATATATATATATATAGCAAAGCTAAGTATACAAACATTTGTAAAACTTTATAACAAAATCGTTTTGCGTTTATGACTTGTGTCTTATTTATTATTGCAGACTCTTGACAACCTACTGGAATGTGAAAAGTATGAAAAGGCTTGCTCGCAGCTTACTTCATTGAGCTCAAGTCCTGTACCCCTCCTCTCACAGCAGTTCGGTTTCACTTGCTTGCTTTCAGAAGAAAATTAACGAATTATAAAGAAACTACCAAAAGCCCAAAAGAAAGAATCCTTAAGTAATGGAACTGTTATAAGTGTCCGTAATTTATTAAATTAAAGCATTCAATTGTTTTACGGATTTTTATATTAACATCCAATTAATATAGTGGGCCTACTCTCAAGTTTACAAGAAGATAAAGAAAAGAATGAAGAAACAACATGAATACACATTAAAGACCTATTTTAAGGCCCCATATACATATCTAGTTAATTGTGAACCCGGAAATTAGAACACCCATAAACTTCAATCAACGCCTCTCTAAAAAACACAAGAAAGAAAGAAAAAACTACAATTCATACAAATCCCAATTCAGAAACCTCCGGAGAGAAAACTGACTCAAGCAACGAATCTTTCAATACGAACTTCAATTTTCATTGTTATTAATTTTGGATTATTGTTTTCATTGCTTTTTTCACAACCATCACAGTTCGAGATCCATCGCTCAGACATAGCAAAACCTATCTTTACGGTATGGATTTTATTTGCTTCATCATTCAAGATTTGGATTGATGGGCAGAAACTCATTTTTGGATTCCACAACGACTTTGATTCCCTTTCGAATTCTAAATGTTCTGTGACTCTCCCTTTTATGTATGAAAAAATTTTTCAAATAAAGACCTAAACTTCAAGACAATTCTTCATCTACATACATGTACAAGCAATGTTTCTCTCCGTAACTACACACCTTTTAAAACTACCATAGCAACAAACTGGATCAAAAATCAAAATCGAGAAATTACGTATATAAACCGTCTATATATGACTTTCCTTGGATTTAACGTTTCGATCGACTGTGGCTTATTTAACTTGTGAATAATTCAATTTTTTCATATCAATAATTATGTTATGAACATTTTTTAATTTTTATGCATTTAAATGTTTGTATGTTTGCTTATAGCTAACGGATATAACCAATATGCTTGTGTTTGAATGCACCTTTAATTTTCTGTATATATAACTTTATTGTATTTTTATATTGCTTTTATATCTTGTATAACTATTATAACATACTTTACCACTCCGTGATCTTAGGCGGAAAAGTAACATATAGCAAGCTAAGTAATATAACACTTTTTAAAACTTTTAAAGAAAAACATTTTGGTTTTATACTTGTGTCATTATTTATGTTAGAGAAATTTGTAACCTAAGTTACGAAGCTGAAAAGTATAAAAGCTGCTCAGCTTACTTATTCGAGTCAGTCTCTTCCCTCATACTCTCCACAAGCAGTATGGTTCACTTGCTTAGCTTCAAGAAGAAAATTACGAATTATAAAGAAACTTACCAAGCCAAAAAAAGATTTAATAATGGGGAGGACTCGTTTTAATTTCCTATTTATTTATGTATTTTTTTTCAATTGTTTTACGGATTTTTATATTAACATTCAATTCATATAGTGGGCCTACTCTCAAGTCATTGCATATTCGCAAAAGAAATGAAGGAAACACATTTCATATACCCTTCCTTATTTATGGCCCCATATAATCTATATATGATACGGATAAAAGACCCTATATATATAATATATATATATATAATATATATATATATATAATATATATATATTATATATATATTAATATAATAATTGATTATATATATATTATATATATATATATATATTATATTATCTCATATATACTGACTTACTATTCTGCCCCTGGCCCAACTTAATTGGAGGGCCACACTGCTTAAAGGAAATCCGGCTGCCGCCTTCTGGCGGTTCCACAGGTCAAGGAATGAGGTTATAGAGAAATCGTGCCGGGGCGCGTGCAGAGAGCAGGGCACCTCAAGCAAGAAGCGATGCTCCAATACTGTTTTTATTGCCAGTATTATGGTCATGATTCTAATTCTGAATTCTGTATTATAATGGATGAGCCCCGGTGCGTGACCTGATCTGCTCGAGCACGAGGTCATTTGGGCCTGTTCTTCCGACAGCGTTTTCTCTCTAGGGGAGTTTTGGGGCGGGGGTGTTTAGTAAAATCTTTATTTGGGCGGCTTTAGCAGGTATGTGTGGTTAGGATTGTAATGGATATGTGTGAATCCATGACCTATTGAGAGGGGAGAGAGGAATTATTGTTGTATGTGTTGATAATAGAATTAGAGCTGGTTGAAGAAGGGGGATTTTAGTCTTTGTTGGAGAGGGTGGGAGGAGATTGGTGACAAGGAATGGCATGGATTACGTGCTTTCTGACTAAATTGCACGTCCCACCAATCATCCAGTGTGTGGAGATGCGCGAGGATGGAAGTTTCATCGTGTAAATGTTGATTGCGGGTGTTTATTGTGCAGACGCTGTGATATTTGAGGACTGTTGCTTGAGAAGAAATTTATGTAATTTATTGTCTTCGATTTTGAGGAAAGTGCTGGACCCATGTAGTTGAAAGCATGTTTAAAAGTTTTCTGAGGAGTGGCTTATAAGTATGTGTGAGTGGTGTGTATTCACTGTCGCTTGAATGTGTTGAGAGAGTTTCGGAGGGTGATATTAGTTTTCGCTTGGGTTGAGAAGTGTTTGACGTCGATGTGTGGGGCGCAAAACGTCATGTGTTGCTTGTCATAGGTAGTCTTAGATCATTTTAGAAGTTTATGCTTAATAACGAAGAGGTTGCTATGTATTCACAAAGTGATTATATAGGATGGAGGAGATTGGGTGACGGTCGTATTTAAAAGGGTGATCGGAGATTTAAGGGGATGCGTCATTCTGCTTGGGCTACAATTTTTAATAGATGCAATATTCTTGCGTAGGTGTGTGGCTATGTCTACGTCTGGGTGTTGGGAAATAAGGCTGATGTCGTCTGAGTAAGTTATAAGTTTGGTGGATTGTTGGGTTGGGGTAGGTAAAATCTGCTGTGAAAAAGTTTTAACACAACAAATAGCAGGAGAGAATGCGCCTGGGGACGCCATTAGTATTTACTCGAATGGGAGGAGTGTTGCTTTATTATGAAACCTTAGACGAAACGGTCTGGTGAAGAAATAACGAGAGCCATTTTTTGTCATATTTTTATATGGGGAGTGGAGATTTTTGATAAGATCATATGTATAATATTAGGATGGACGGATTAATCTTCATCTCAATCGGCAAATTATCGCCAATTATTTTGCCGATTAATTGAACAATATTAGAATTTTGATAATATTAAAACATCAATAATAACTAATAATAATAATAAAAATAATATAATAATTATATATATTAATATAATATTTATATACATATATATACTATTTATAATATATTATATTATATATATATATATATAATATATATATAATATATATACTATATATATACTATATATATACCCATTTTGCTTATGGTATGTATGACATTCCAGTGTTCATAATGGCTTTGCCTTTCTGTTATTCGATTTATATCCCACTATCATTATTCCAGACAACATATCATATCACATAACTTACATCCACACCCTTCTTCTAGACATCCTATCCCTTATATCTATATGTGAAGGGAGAAAAAATTGTT
>JABUQX010025151.1:17500-20297 GCA_015478945.1 Trachelipus rathkii | reverse complement strand
GATAACGAATTAGGAGAGCGGCAAAGTCTGGATCTTATCCTTTGATGAAAGACCAATATATGGGCGTAGAGGTGAAAAGTATTTACGAAGGAGTGTTAGCACCTATATTGCAATACGGAGCAGAGATATAGGTTCTTACCAAAAAGGCAGAAAGTAGATACAAGCAACGGAGAGTAAGATCTTGAGAGCAAAAAATTGAAAAGACTGAAAGAAGAAGAATAAAGAAATGAAAATCAAAGGGAATCGGAATAAGTAAGTGACAGTTACACCTATGGTGAGGAGAGAAATCGTGGCAATAATCAAAGTGGGGGACATCTGGAAAAGATGCAGCCTGATAGAATGCCGAAAGAAACGATGGGAATGGATGCCGGATGGAAGAAGACTCAGAGGAAAACCAAGGAAGAGATGGAGGAGTCGTTGCAAGATTGTTGTGAGATGTTGGGTCTGCTGTGGTTCAGAGAAAAAATACAAGAGAGAAGAGCTGTGGGGAAGACAGGAGCCGAGTGGACAGACGCATGCTGATGGCCACTGATGCTCGTGGTTTCTCCACGACCAGGCAGGACCTTCCTGGGGAGGACAGTAAGGACAGTAAGTAATATATATATATTATTTTATATATATATAATATATTATATATATATTATTATATATATAATATATATATAATTATATATATATATATATATATAATATATACTATATATATATTAGCCCTATGTCCTGGTGGCAAAGTTTGAAATTAAAGACGCACATTTGAGTTTTTGTCATTACAAACGTGCTCTTTTCAAAAATGTGATCGAAAATGTTCTATCTGTCCAGGAAGTATTCCCTTTTTACCTTAAAGTTAGCAAAAATATGTTAATGAAATGAAAATACTATTACTAGTCATTCATTCTACAGTAAATTCTGCAAACAATAGTGACTACAAATACAAGCATTAGTGTTCTGTCGCCTTTAGTCTAATGGTTGGTTGCAGAAAAGTCCTGGTTTAATTCATAATATGACATAAACTGCCTGAGTTAATAATGCATGAATGTATCCATCGCTGCATCTGCTCCACGTACCATGCCAAATGCTTCAGTCACCAGTTTTACACATCTTTCCACTCCCTGTGAGTGGCACGGTATGGTGATATGGCAAGGATGTTGCATAAGTTATTAAGCTCTTCGTTAGACAGTTTTCGTGTCATAGATGGCTCGAATCTGCACTGATCCATAGGAGGCAGTAGGTCTTTCAGTGTTTGACAAATGTCAGCGATGTGCGGTGGACGAAATTCTCTTATATAATGTTGACTTGGACCTGGTTGTTGCCGTATTGCATTAATTGTATCGATAACATCCTTTCTGTTTTCTTCATCATCGTCTGCTAACATTGCAGTAGCATATTTTTTTGGTTAGCCCCAGTAAACCATTTCTTTTGATGACAGGCGAATGTTATACTAGCACATGTCTGTTGACAGCGCTTTGTGATGTTATCTGTTACAGCAAATGCTTGGGCCATCAGTGCATCATGGTCTGCATTTTATTCGAACCACGTTGGGTTCATACAAAACCACAAAAAAAACTTCGCCAATATGACTGGGCAACTCTCCAGTAGGTTGTGCCTGTTGCTTGCTATGTAGAGGCGCCAAATTATATAGCAGTAGTAAACCCACCTTGCCAATGACTAATTCCAAGTTTTTCATTGCGTTAAGATCCCCAAGTAGCACAACCTGTTCTTATAAATCTTACAATTCTGTAGAGGTATCCCTGATCTCAATGATGTCTATGTCAACATCAGGAAGTGGGTCATCTGTTTGAGATGTTTTGAAGATGCAAGTAGAAAGGTCTACATTAGTTAGAGCTTGCCAACAGGCTGCCACTGAGTGAGAACTTGTCACGGGACCTATGAGCTTTTACACAGATGGGAGAGAGAGGTTCATTCAAATGCAGACTGCAAATGAACCACTGCAGAGGTATATCTAGCTGCTGCTCTAAGAGATGAATTAATCCATCTTTAGGTTCAGTGTTGACAGGTGTGCTGTCAGCTCCAACTGCAATGATGTTGTCAATAATTCCCATGTCTGATAATGCTTCATGCTGTGCAGCCCATCTGCAATAGCCTCACCTGTCCCTCTGTCCACAGCAATGAGTTGAAGGTAGACAGTTCCAGGTTCAATAACCACAACATAGTGATCTTCTACCTTTTTACAGATGTACCACTTGCTGCCTTTCTTTTCCTTAATCAGGATGTTGTCTTTCCGGCCATCAAAAAACACTGCAACTATTCCCAATTCTTCTTGCTGTGCTGCTTTCGTCAGGCCTTTTCTTAGCTTTTCTCGTGCTCTCCAGATTTTCTAACGATCTATAACATTGGTCTTGTAATCTGCACTGACAACACCATAGTCAACTAGTGCCTCTGTACCTATAGCTGCTGCTGCTGCTGCTTGTTGGACACTCCATACCTCTCTGCCTCTAGTGCAATGGTAGGGATTTGTGTTGTGTTCCAGGAAACACAAAGAGTAACGAAATCATCGTCAGGTATACTTTCTGTCCCCTCATGATCAGGTGATGAAGCTGAAATCTTCAAGGGCAGTTGGTCTGCAACAGCATGTGGCGATTCTGCTCATTCTCTTTTCTCTCATCAGCTTACTCTTTCTTCCATACAAGACTTTATTGCAGAACTCCTGTTCATCAGTTCAGTTACAGTTTTGTCCACTATGAAAATTTGCATTCTGAGAACTATTCTTTGATCAACTAAAAAGTCTCTTTCTCGAGCTGGAATTTTCAGTTCTTTGGCACAGTTACATGCAAGCAAA
>JABUQX010025151.1:0-7500 GCA_015478945.1 Trachelipus rathkii | reverse complement strand
ATGTATTTTTAAAAATATAAAGAGGCTAATATGATATTTCATTTAAGTATTTTCATTTTTCAAATATAAGGATACTTGAAATTAAACAAATATTCCAGTAGTAGGGAGTGTATTTCGGACAACGATGGTCAAAATGACCAACGGTGATTTTACCTTACCTTGACCTTTTTTGAGCCCAATTTTTTACCTGCCTTTGACCTTTTTTGACCTTTACCTTTTTGGGACCAACCTTTTTGGGCTTGACCTTTTTTGAGCCCCAATTTTTTACCTGACCTTGACCTTTTTGGGCCTTTACCTTTTTGGGCCTTTACCTTTTTTTCGACCAAACCTTCCGTCTTCCCTGGCGTTCATTTTTTGGCCCACGTTTTATTTCGTGCAACCCTATTTTTGGAAACCCTAATTTTTTGGGAACCCTAATTTTTTGGGAACCCTAATTTTTTGGCAACCCTAATTTTTTCGGCAACCCTAATTTTTGCAACCCTTCGAAGAAGGGTTGCGCCAAACGGTTGCGTCAGCAACCGTTGTACATGTCCCACCCTAATTTTTTTCGTCCATGGGTCAATTTTGGCCCACCCTAATTTTTGACCACCCTTTAGGGGCTTAGCCCTATTTTTTGATATTTCGGTAACATCTACACACGCGGGCGCGCGCACACACACACACACACCACACACACACACACACACACACACACCACCCAGCCTACACATAGCCTACACCCAGCCTCCACATAGCCTACACCCAGCCTCCACATAGCCTACACCCAACCTACACCTAGCCTCCACCCAGCCTTCACCTAGCCTACACCTACACCTACACCTAGCCTCCACCAGCCTTCACCTACACCTACACCTGAACCTACACACACACACACATAAGCGTGCACCTATACCTAGCCTACACGTGCCCATACAACTTTGATGTCTTAACCTTGTTTGACCATGATATTTCAGCCTTGACCCTGTCATATACCATGGGTCAATTTTGACCCACGCTAACTTGATGGCTTTGATGGTTCCCAACCACCGTAAGAAGTACCTAGTGATGTTCTATTAGTGTTCTATGAGTATTAGATGAGTGCCAGGTGAGTGTCAGGTGAGTGCCAAGTGTGTGCCAATGAGTGCCAAGTGAGTGCCAATGAGTGCCAAGTGAGTGCCAGTGCCAAGTGAGTGGCCACATAGTGCCAAAACTGATAGTGCCACCTTTCTTTCAAGCCTTTTCTAGGCCTCCCCTGAGCTAGATAGCCCTAATAATGGCGTGTCTTAACCCTTAGGTTATAAAAGGTATGAGGAACCGAATTGGGTACATACAATCTGCTAGAATGCTTCTTACTACGAGTTAGTATTTTTATAACACTAGAATAAACATCGAACAACCATATGACACTTATAGCATGACAGAATATATATCTAAAGAGTTACACAGTTGAGACAGTGACCGCAAACGTTTCAGAGTCCGCGTCCGCAGGTCAGCCCCGTCGCGAACCCCCGCGTGCGCCTTTAGGCGCAATATTACCGCCGCCGCGTGCGCCGCAGCGCCAATATTTCCGCGTACCGCACGCCGCCGTGCGCCGCAAGGCGCCATATCCCGCGTAACCGTTCGTCGCGTGCGCCCGCAGCGCAAAATTTCCCGGGGCGTGAAGGAAAAAAATATGATGTCAATGTTAAACTACTTCAAAGATTTCGTTTCAAATATACTATAAGTCATTCATTTTCACTACAATTGTACGAATTTTATTAAAAACAATACTTTACACACCTTAAAGCAGTAATCAGTAATCAATAGAGGTGTTATACCTAACAACCTGGGGATTTAGTATGCTCTTTGTTTACTGCTTTACGCTTTAAACTCTCTGCTTTACTGCTTAACTCTCTGCTTTCTGCTTTAACTCCTATGCTTTACTGCTTTAACTCTCTGCTTTACATACCTTAAAGCAGTTATATTTTACGTACCTTAAAGCCATAAATCAGTAAATCAAATAGAGGTATTACCTAAAACCTAGGGGATTAGTATGCTTTTTTTTTACTTGGCTTACTGCTTTAAACTTTCTGCTTTACTGTTTAAACTTTCTGCTTTACTGCTTTAACTTTCTGTTTTACTGCCTTTAACTGTTCTGCTTTACTGCTTTAACTTTCTGCTTTACTGTTTTAACTCATATATTTATTAACATTATGTTTTCTTTTATATTTTTTATTTTTGTTTTATTTACTTTTTATTTATTATTTCTATTTTTTATGTTTATTTTTGTTTTATTACTTTTTATTTTTATTTTTTGTTTTAATTTTGCATAAACTATACCACAGACTCACAGAGTTTCTGTTATATAAACATTTATTTTAATAAAATTGTTACGAAATTTTTTAACTCTCTGCTTTACTGCTTTAACTATATACATTACTACCTTAAAGCAGTAAATCAGAAAATCCAATAGAGGTGTTACCAAACACCTAGGGGATTAGTATGGTTTTGTTTTACTCGCTTTACTGCCTTAAACTTTCTTGCTTACTGCTCTAACATTTCTGCTTCACTGCTTTAACTTCTGTTTTACTGCTTTCACTTTTCCTTACTGCTTTAACTTTCTGCCTTACTGTTTTAACTCATATATTTATTAACATTATGTTTTCTTTTATATTTTTTATTTTTGTTTTATTACTTTTTATTTATTATTTCTATTTTTATTTTTTATTTTTGTTTTATTACTTTTTATTTTTATTTTTGTTTTAATTTGTAATGTAAGAATAAAAACACACAGAGTTTTTGTTATATAAACATTTTATTTTAATAAAATGTACGAAATTTTTATTAATATTTTTTTATATATACGAGTTTAAGGGAAGTAAAATCGCGTTTTTTCATTTTAAAAGCATTTATTACATAATCAGAAACTATAAAATCATTGACATACAAAATTTTTAGCATCAAATATATTTACAAGTTTATTAAACCATAATTAAAAAAACATATAATGAAATAAATACAATAGACTCCACATAAATTGGAATATAAGGGTTGAACAGGGTAAGACATAGTTTTTACACAGCTTACATTATTATATTTTAAAAATAAGGTAATATAATGATTATTCAATATAAATTTTAAGTTCAAAGAATCAATTATGTGAACAGTATCGCTTTTTTGCTCTATAAACGGAAATCCAATGTCCTGTGAGGTGATGTGACGAGGCAATGTATTGAATATGAAGCAGGTATCCTTTTCCAACTTTACAGAGTTTATTTCGTAATAGCAAAACACTCTCTTAAAATTACATGTTTTATTTCTAAAGTCATTTAATATTTCTTCCTCATTCATCTTTAATAATTCAAAAGTACGTGCGTACTCTGTCAATTTCAATGAGTTGAGGATGCTCAAGATAGACCACTACAGTGATGGGTGATTGTAGACTCGATCCAAAAGAGAGATTTAGTCCTAGGGTACCCTTTCTCAAAATGTTTAAATGATAGGCGTTACAAGCTGAAAGGTCTGCAGTAAGATCATAGGCGTATAAATTACTTTCTTTGCGTATTCTTCAAGATTTAAGCCTGTCCCACTATCATTACATGATACAGTATTGGCTTTTAAGTCGTAAAAAGGTCGAGTACAGAGAGATAGGTCTCCGTTGTATAACATTTCATAATCACGTCCGTGAGGCAGTCCATTCACATGTAAACTGATACCCCTAGTCCGAAAGGTGTGAATTTATAGGGTGACTTTTTATAATTCCCGGAGTAGGCTTCATGTTCCACAATCCCTATTATTACTTTCTGTGGTAAATTTCCGTTCACAATGTTAGGGATATTGATACTCGATAATCCTTGAGTGAAATTAAATATCTTGGTTTCAACTCTCTTAAAAGGGTACTTTGCTGTAGTATTCAAAAGCGAATTTTGAATTTCCAAATGACGCTGTGGTGATAATTTCACTTTTCTGACATAGAGATAAGCCTTCAACAGTTTGAAAACAGGTTCTGGACATACAGCTGTAGCAGTAGGCTTACTTTTTTATTTTAAGAGCAAATTTAGGATTTGACCGTGATAAAATGATTCTAGTATCTACAGGATGGTAGAATGAGTCTTTCTTGAGAGAAGATATCGCCATTTTATCGACCGTAAAATTCATAAGTATTATTTATGACTTTAGCTGCTTTATCTATATGTGCAGCTTCATCTTTGAAACTGCAAAAACCACATGATTTGAGATGAGATTGTTTAGCATCGTCTGAATAATTTAACAAATGTTCTATATAGCTTCTATAAGGATAATTAGCCGCTGATGCACCTAGTGAAGTGCCGTTAATATAGACTTCAACCTGGGAGAAACATGTATACAGGAAATTTGATTCTGTATATACTATATGGTCATCACCCGGTAGGAAGATCTGTACCATCAGGTTTTGTCAATTTCGTTTTTACATATAAAACACATTAGAGGGGTCTAGGTATTGATCAGAAGTGCCCGGAATATTGAACTCTAGAGGAACATCTGTATTGGTAATTGAATGCAGAGGATTAATACTGATAAAGTTGGACTCGCTAACGCTATTCTGTGTAGGGTTCATGGAGAAGAGATCCAATTCACTCTTACAGCAATCAGGACTAGAAGGATGAAGAAAATGCATCTTGCATGTGCGAGTTCTGGTCGTATAATGAGCATTTTCATGAAAAACATTACTTATATACAGTAATACACACATCATATAAAAGTTATCAGTTAGTATTAAATAGCAATACATCATACATTTTTCTTTTAAAGGTTTTTGTTTCCGCTTAGTCTTTTTTCTTTATGACAATCTTCTTTGATCCCTCGACCTTGTCCTGACATTTTACGTCTTATTTTACGCTTAACATCATCCAACATCTCATCTGAAACATCGGCTATACGTCTTTTTAACGCTGTACGAGGATTATTTCCTGCAGCAATATCTTGAATAGTATGCAAACCTGTTCTTATGGCTTTTTTACCTATATATTCCCCACCTCTCCTGAGTAGAGGCCTTGCACTTCTCCATAGCTTGGCAAAAAATTCACCAAGGCCATACCCCCTCTGCATTTTTGTTCCCCTGAATACCCTTTCTTCGTCCATTATTTCAGGAGTATCTTTCTTATACTATCCTTTACACTGTGAGAGTATGTTAATGAATGAAAAAATATATCTGACTACACCTCTTATATATTCCATTATGCTGTAATTACTGCATCTGTTTCTTTCTAATATGAACTTTGCATAACAATGCACCGTATGTAAAGGGAAAAGGATTTCCTTCTACATCTTTTATATGCACGCGTACAGAGTCAAAATTTGATCTATTCAGAGGAAGATAATGAACATTAGGGAATGTTATAACTTTACTCTCTTTGGGAAAATATACTACTCTTAATAAAGGAGCTTTAGGATTACCTACATATTGATGATCAATTATATTTGTATATACATAAGCCATACCTGGATGATTGAGCATCTCGGATGGGGTACATGTATAATGCAGTACTCGATCTGCTTCATCTTTTAGTTCATGTGGAGTCATGCGGTTATTCTCCACAGATAGTATTACCCTCTTCAACATAGTAGGGGATATCATGAAGTATATCCAACTCAGCATCACGTCTACGAATATGTTTAAGCTGCCATGGTGATCGTTCGAGAAAAAACATGTCCCGGTCTCGTAGGTTTACATTTACCTTTGAACTTAAAGATATTATTACTTTATCTTCATAGGTACGCATTTCAGTTTTGTATACCAAGTCCTTACACAAAATACTCATATCAAAGAGAACGTTTAAATGACTAAAAATAGCAGGCACCGATTTTAAAATATGACCTCCGCATAAGTAAATTCTTCAAAGAAGGTTGGATTCTTTTGTAGCAAATGTTTGTCGTATATCATCTTTTTGGGCAATTGAGCTTTTCAGATAAACAAGTTAAGTCTCCACTTGCAATATAGTTCACACATTCTACACTTCTGTACACCCCCATCCAGAATAGATTGTGAGGTAAATTTCTATGTCCGTATTTAAAATCATTTCACATAATCCTACTTTCGTTATGCCTCTCTTTCAAAGCTGTTATAGGGATGTCATTGCACAGTTTTGTAAATCCGAGAGTTTATTAATAGGATTGTAAATCCAAGGAGGCTGAAGACGGGCAGAGTTATATAAAAGTGATCTACACTCTCCATGATGTATATGACAAACTGATTAATGATTCTTAACTTCACTTGCTTTTATATAAGTATTAAACTGGCAGGATATCCCTTCCATTTCACAAGTAACTGCTTATTTTTTCCTTTGCCTCTCGTAGCTAATATTTTTCAATTTTATATTCATGAGTTACAGGGTTGAACCTTACTTTTTGTATTTCCTGTTTATAAAATCCGCCTTTTATTTTTTCACCATTTAAATCTTCCAGGTAATATAACTTTAAACTATCACGACTGAATGGTTGGATATTGTGGACTTTAAAAACTTCCGTAGTCCAACCGGATTCATATCCTTTTCTAAAACCTTTCTTCTGTTCGAGAAACTCTTACATAATCGTTTACCTTTATTCCTGAATTATCTTTTATTTTGTTTTCTTTTTCACCCATATGAGCCATACGTCCTCTAGTTTTTGACATCTCTAAAGGAGTTGACTTTATAGTTCTATGGTAAGACCTGTTATAAAATAGCTCCAGATCGGTCCAGTATATCAATATATTAAAAAGTATTCATTTTAGTAAAATACCTATGCATGCGTGTTCTTTAATAGTACGTTGGACTCTTTCAACTATTGCCGCTTGTTTACGGAAAATGTATTGTAATAGCTTATACCATACTCCAGAGCATCTTCCTGAAACTCTCGCCCTTTGAATTCCATTCCTGAATCTGAATCTGTCCAAAATGATTTAGGTGTTCTCCGCTCGTCCTCTATAATTTCAAGTACAGCATTGGCGACTGTAGCTGATCTTTTATCTTTTATTGGCCTCAACCACCAAGTATCTAGAGATATACGTTTCAATTGCTAAAAAGTATATATGAAAACCTTCATTTAAGCAGCTGTATTTAATCATTTCTCGATAAAAATCTAACTGCCTATGCTATCGAGCTGCGGAGATATGGTTTTCTGTAGGAAATTTTTTTCTTACAGGTTTATGTAGAGTAAATGCCTCTTCACCCTCTAAATATTTTTTTAACTCTTTTTTTTCTCAATATTAGGATACCTTAAAGCAAACCTAGTGAAACCCCCAAAACTATTTGGTTCCCTCAGATTGAAGTACTACTTATCAACTACCTCCTTCGCCTCCATATTGTTTACTGACACACGTGTAAGCGTTATATAGTATATATATATATATATATATATATATATATATATATTATATATTATATATATATATATAATTACTAATATATAATATATATATATATTATATATATATATATATATATATTATATATATATTATATTAATATTATACTATATATATATATATATTTGTCAAAATTGATATTAGGTCACAAGATAAAA
>JABUQX010025150.1:17500-23196 GCA_015478945.1 Trachelipus rathkii | reverse complement strand
CGCGTAATACTTCGTTCAGTTACCTCAGATTTGGGTGTTTAACCGTTTTCCGCATTTATCGTGGTTCTTTCACGCGTTTTTGTGCGCCGCTTCAGCTCTCTTATATATATATATATATATATATAATTTCGTTCAGCTCGCCGTTAAGCTGCCGACGTAAATTTCAACTTGATTCCCTTTTAATATAGCAGTCAGTAAAAAAGCGACACTTCTCTGAGTCAGGAAAATAATTCCGTCTTCTTAAAGGCTAGGCAACCTCTGTATATGCCGACCGACTCTAGTAGCAGTCATTTTGAAAAAAAAAATCTTCAAAAAAAAAAAAAAGTGATCTTCTTTATATAAATAAATTAATAATTTTAAAAATATGGATTTTATATATATATATATATAAATAACATATATATATATATATATAACTATATATATATATATATATACCAACATATATATATATATATATACCTATATATATATACTATATATATCTTTGTTATATATATATTGATTTGCCCTACTCAAGAATTTTGACCAAGAGCCGCCACTGATATATATATATATATATATATAATATATATATAATATATATATATATATATATATATATATTTATTTTCATATCTTTTTTACTATATATATATATATATATATATAATTTTATATTTATTACTTTTATATATATATACTTCTTGGCATGTCCATTGTATGTAACTGCATCCCTGATAGCGCCGCCTTCAAGGGAAAACTGGGAGAACTATACAAGTCTCTTCGAAAATCTAAACAGAAATAAACTTTTTACTCTACACCTCTGACCTTCTCACTTGTTCAGAGTCGAAAAAAAAAACATGGCTGTTTTCAATCTCTCAAAAAAATCAGTTTCTCTATCTTTATACTCGACTAATCGTCCATGCAACTTAAACCATACAATTCAAAGTTTTGTTTGTCCTTAATATTCTTGATGCTTCTTTCTCGTGTGGTTTTTCATGTGATACGTCATGTTGATTCTCAATCCGTGCGACTAAGAAGCTCAGGCTGAAGCTCAGGCTGGTAGTGTCCAATGTAAATATAACAGTCAAGAAAAGGGAACAACGTTATGAGGGGTAATGTAATAGTGAGAAAAACGAACGGTAATTAAGGAAGAAATAGAATTGGCAAGAGAACAAGGCACAACTATTAATAGATATGAGGATATATTGCTGCTGTCAACTACAACTTTTCAGCTGTTAGAGGAAAAAAGAAGAGAAAATCAGACAAGTGACTGAAAGAAAAAAGAGAAGCCGAATGAGGAAAGCTTTATTGGAAAGAGAAATGGCTCAAAAGAAAAAAAAATAGGAGAGAAGAAGCATATGAGGTTTATGAAGAACGAGAGTGGAGAATGAAAAAGAATTAAAAAATAAATATTTCTAATGAGAAAGAAGAGTTTCATTGGTTAACTTAGCCCCCCCACAAAAAAAAAAAAGAACTAAAAAAACTAAAAATGGAATATCTATCTCATAGGTCAGAAAACTCTGAAGACAACAATTTAACGAATATGCAGACAAACAAAAATCACTACACAAAAGGGCAGAACAATAAGCTGTGAATAAAAATAAAAAATCACTAAGTGGAAGAAACAGAAATGTATTTCTTGCCCAAACTCTCAAAAACCCGATGTTTCGCTTAAGAACAAGAGGTAGTGTGTGATGGGTAAGGGGCAATTAAGAGCCAAGTGGAAGAAAAGAAACAGGTCATGCTCAAAACCATGATAGTATTTCAAATGTATTTCAGAAAACAAATCACCTTAACCAGAAAGAGCCAACGACTAACAAAGGGACCAGATAGGAGGTTGTTTGCTGGATATCACTTCTCCCCTCAAATTTTTTCCAAGACTATTTAAAGAGACATAATAATAAAAAACGTTTAATAACTGTAAATATGTACTGCCTTGTGCATGTTGTGAGTCAGGAAAGGGGAAAGTGCTGGCAAGGTAGAGCATTGGCAAATTCCGCATTACATGTCGAGAATCACTTTGAAGGTGCTCTCTGTCAAGATATGGGGAAAAAAAGGGGATTAAAAGTGAAAGAGTCAGAGAACATAAAGATGTCGTTTTCCACAGCTTATCAAAATACTTCAAACTGAAAGAACCGGGGTTTCGTCGGTAAAAATGGTTCCACCATATACTTATATATATCTTAACCTTATATATATATATATAATATATATATATACTACATATATATATATATATACTCTCTCTTTCTCTTATATATATATATATATATATACATATATATATATAACACCACTTTATGTATACCCTCTTTATATATATATATAACATATATACACCATATATATACTACATATATACATACTACTTGCCTCACCATATATGCTTATATATATATATATATATATATATATATATATATATATACTCTAACTGCTGCTTAACTATATATATATGTATATATATATACTCACTCTCTTTATCTTTAACTATATATATACATATAGCATATCCACCATGTTTTAATAGCATAAACAGGTAAAAATCATCAACTTTTTTCTAAATATAAAACATAAAAGATACAACCCTTCTATTTAATATTTTTCTGTTTGGTAGCAAGTACTTTGAGGAAACAGAAATGATAAAAAAACTAACTTCCTATTTTTTTAAAAATTCAAACAAAAAATAATTTTATATTTTCAGTAAATATTAATCAGCTATGTTCAATCTCTTATATATATATATATATATATATCTCCATATATAATACTCATATAGCAACCCGCCAGCCTTGTAGCATATATATACATATCTTTGCTATTCTATCGCTATTGCTATCTAACATTAACTCTTCTTATATATAATATATCTATTTATATTTATTTATTTACCTTAGTTGTTGATACACACACACACACTCACGCATATATATATATATATAATATAATAATAACTAGCATATGCTAATATATATGCGCACTCAACGCCGCCTGTATTTATTATTTATATATATATCGCTTAACGCCACCGCCGCCATATCCCCTTTAGCGCCATGACATAATAACCGCCGCCCACCATGCGCACTCTCCACCTACACCTCACTCATACCATATATATATATGCTATACTGCTGCTGCTGCTGCTCTGCTCTTATATATATATACCTCTATACTATGCTGTATCTTTCCTCTTTATGCTGCTGTATACTTATACTTACTCTATATATACAGTCGATTCAGTATATTAAATTTTAAATGCTTTATAAGAAATGCCAAAAATAAATGTAAATAATTCCTATAAGGGTATGAGCGAGAATAATGTAGTTTTCTAATCTGGCTATCTTGCAGTGTTTTGCAATATTATAAAAACAGTAGGTTCAAAACCACATCTACCATATTTGGGATAAGGAACTGTTATTATTGTAGTGCTAGCCTACGACGACAAAGTAGCTAAATTACTATAAGTTTAAAAATGATTTGGCCCATTTAAATTAAAAGAATAATTAAAAACCTAACCTAGCCAAACCTAACCTGTCATACACGAGGTATGTGTAAGTTTATTATATTCAGAATGAGTTATTCGTTCCTCAAATATTTTTAACGTCCGCCATTTTTAAATTTTTAAAAAGAAATTTAGAGTTTGTAACACTTTGGTTTCGTAGATGCAAGATATTTAGTTAAAACCACATACAGGGCAGAGAGAGAGCTATTGCTTTGTCCAAACCACCTTTATAAGAGTTTTTATTTGCATTCAGTGCAAATTTTACCTGTTTTTGAATGCTATTAATATAACATCATATACACACTTATCATATACACACACTCCATACTTATATATTATACTTATACTACCATATATAACCTATATATATATATATATATATATATATATATATATATATACATATATATATACTATATAAATCTTATACTTATATATATATATATATATATATATATATCATATACTACTCGTCAAATTAACTTTACTTATCACAAGGGTACGTGGCGAAGGAGGGGTAGAAAAGGTTGAAGAATGTGAGACACTTTATTGAACAATGACAATAACGCTGAAAATTGGATTCCACCCCAGTGTAGTTGATAGAGTCTTGAAGGCCAAGCTGCAGCCAAGGGTCTCGCAATAGGGTTAGGAGGTTCCGCTGCACAGAAGAAACACACAATGGTGGTACGTACGGCGACTGCCGCCGGGGGTCTTGGGTCAGTTTCAATACCGTGTATGACCCCCTCTGGCACGGATGACTGCCTGACACCGTCCTGGCATGCTCTCGTTGAGTGGGCGAATGTCCTGGACAGTGATTTGATCCCCATACGTCGTCGTGCAGTGACTGTCGCAGGTCCAGGAGGGTCCGTCGGATCAGACGTTTCAGGATATCCCACAAATGTTCAGTTGGGTTAAAGATCCGGACTATATGCTGCTACTCCAACGCCGTAATTTGAACAGTCCTAAGGTAGTCGTTCACACATTGGGCCTTGTGTGGTATTGCATTGTTATGCATTGATGAAAGAGTTACCGATATAGGGGCATATGGCACGACATATGGTTCGAGGATGTCTGTGATATACTTTACGGCTGTAAGACTCCATTGAAGATGTGCAACTCTGTAGGCCCCTATAAGTCCCTCGAATAAGAAATTCGAAACACCTCAAACACGGCGGCAACTGCAGCACGGTATTGCGCGAGCCTCTCCGTCGGTCGTCGGTATACTCTAGCACCACGCCTGTCCGAGGCGTACAGAGACACTCTCGACTCGTCCGTAAAGAGCACCTTTGCTTTAATCGTCCGACCGTGCAATGGATGGCTCTTCTCGAGCGTGCTAGTCTTCCTTCAGATGTGCCGTGGTGTGCAGGTGGACCTATGGCGAGACTCGGGGCCGGTAATTATGTTCCGCAAGGCGTCGACGCACTGTATTGTCACTCACCCTGGTGCCGTGTACCTCCGCCAGCTGTATCTGCAGATGTGCCGTTGTGTGGCGCTCTCGTAATGCACGCAGACGTATAAATCGATCTTCCACGGGGTGTCGTGGCCCAGGGTCTATCATTGTGTGCGCTACACCAAACCGTCGACCAAGTGCCCGGTACCCGTGTCCTTCGGTGTGTTGTTATCTGCACACACTGATCTCTTGACAGTTGACGCACTATCCTCTCCATGTTTATTGGAGTCGCTTTGTACATGAATGATCCCTCGCTCGTCTATACCCCCGATATAACTACCCCCACCTCTCCCAGGTCTAGTTACGTAGTTTATGTTTTCCTAAATTTATCTCGGTGACGGCTCCAATACTGCAGCGAATTCTCTGCTGGGTGGTACATAGTTATACTGATGCTGTCGTCTGTGTTGGTGTGGGGTTTCATGCGGTTAGGGGCCTTCCCGTTCCTGCGAGTGACATTTACCCAAGTGGTGCGTTATTTTTGACGAGTAGTATATATATATATATATATATATATATATATATATATATATATATATATAAATATATATATATATATATATATATATATATATATATATATATATATACCTAATTTAAGTTTACCATTTATATATATTATATATATATATATATATATTATATCCTTCATTCGCTGTGCTGCAAACAGATTTGAAAACAATGTACAGTCTTGGTAACAAGTTCGTTAACAGGGGGTTATTATTATTATTATTATTATTATTATTATTATTATTATTATTA
>JABUQX010025150.1:5000-12500 GCA_015478945.1 Trachelipus rathkii | reverse complement strand
TTAGGTGGATTTAGGAGTGGGAAGCGTGTAGAGCTTGTGAGTGGGGACATGTACGGACATTGTTAAGAGGATGGAAGAAGCAACTAATGCCCAGAAGATATCTGAAATGGATATCGAGGGGAGAAGAAGTGTGGGGAAGACCTTAACATTAGATGGAGTGACAACGTGAAGCGCGGCAATGGTGGAAGAGAGGAAGGGAGGCGCAGAGATGTGGAAGCGTCTGAGATGTAGATGGACAGAAGGACGTTACAGAAAGTTTCGTGGCAGAAAACAACTGACAGATGCATGCATCTACAGGAGATTGGATGAGAAAAAGATGAAAATATTTAATAAAATATATATATATATATATATATATATATATATTATATATAATATATATATATATATATATATATATATATATATTATATATATATTATATATATATATATATATATTATATATATATATGGTTGATAAAAACCATGTTTACATAAAAAACAAAACCATATGGTTTATTTAAAAAGAATATAAAAGCCATGTTTTTTGTGTTTTTTTGGTTTTATTTGATCTCCTCCTTTAAATGAAACAATTTAGTTGTTTTTTGATAAAATAGTATTTTTATCATTTATATTAATGTTCTTGCATTTATTTGAGCTAAAATATTGATATAAAACAACAATTTAAATTTGAGCAGGGACATATTTTTCCACTTTTTTTAAAAACAAATTGTTTTATTTTAAATGCTCTATATATATATATATATATATATATATATATATAATATATATAATTATATATATATATATATAATTATATATATACATATATATATATATTATATATATATATATATATATATATATATATATATATATATATATATAAGGATAATGCATTAAACGTCATCATTATTTGTACATATATAATGTCCCTTAGTGGGTTTGAGCCCTTACACTTGAGATGGTAAACCAAGAGTGTTACCTCCGACGCACGATGGGCTAAAAGGAGAACCGCCACGTTTCCTCTGAAAGGTTACGTACCTTCCCGAGAGGAACAAGGCATGTCTTTGGTGAGACAACCACCTCGGCAGAACTCACCGTCACACTTGTCCAAGGTCACATGGGTAATTTTTAAACGGGCTCAACTTTGCTATACATAAGGATTAATGCATTAACCGAATCATTATTTGTACATATATAATGTCCCTTAGTGGGTTTGAACCCTTACCCTTGAGATGGTAAACCAAGAGTGTTAGCGGGGAGTTCTGCAGGAGGTCGGTGTCTCACCAAAGACATGCCTTGTTCCTCTCGGGAAGGTACGTAACCTATCAGAGGAAAGTGGCGGTTCTCCTTTTAGCTCATCGTGATCAGGAGGTAACACTCTGGTTTATCATCTCAACTGTTAAGGGTTCAAACCCACGAAGGGACATAATATATGTACAAATAATGGACCGCGGTTTAATAACTGGCATCTATCCTTATGTACACAAATTGAAGTCCAGTTTAAAAAATTACCCAGTGTGACCCTTGACTCGAGTGTGAGCGGGGAATTCTGCCGGAGGTCGATGTCTCACCAAAAGACATTGCCTGTTTCCTCTCGGGAAACGTACGTAACCTTTCAGAGAAAAGTGGGTTCTTCCGTTAAGCTCATCTGTGGTAGGTGGTAAAAACACTCTTTCCATCTCAAGGGTAAGGTTCAAACCCACAAAGGGACATTATATATATATACCTATATATACTATATATATATATATATATAAATATATAATATATATATATATAAATATATAATATATATATATATATTATATAAATATATATATATAATAATATATATATATAATGATATATTCAAAAATATCTACCTACCTATTACACAATTTCTTGTTAAATCATATATATAATAATAATATATTTATAATATATATATATAATTAATATATAATATATATATATACTATATATAATATATATATATATATATATATATAGTTATATATATTCAGTGGGCGTTTCCTTGTATCTGCAACCATCTGTGCTATATATATATATATATATATATATATATATATATATATATATATATAATATATAATTATATATATATATATATATAATATATATATATATATAATATAGTAATGTATAGGTTTTCATATAAACAAAAGTCGCTCAAAAAGTAAAGATGAATATATATATATTATATATATTATTATATATATTATATATTATATATATAAATTATATATAATATATTATATAATATATATATATTATTAAATATATATATATATAATTATATAAATATTCTTTCCTACCAGTTACAGACGATTATATATATATATAATATATAGATATATATATATTACTATATATAATATATTATATATATATATATATATATATATAGTATATATATATAAACCACATTAAAATATAAATTAAAAAAGTCTCTGTTCAAAAATCCATGTGCGATACTTTAAGCGCACAAATTTAAAGTATTTGAAGAATAGAAAACGAGAGCGAGAGAGAGAGAGAGCGTGAAATAACAGGACGGAACGAGATATAGGGAGTTCAAATTTTTAGCGCACATGAAAAGCTTCCTTTTTGATACGGTAACTACTGTATAAAATAAGCTATTTGGAAGTTTAAGAGCATTTAATTTTTTAATATTTTATTGAATAATTGTGTACAAAACCATCTTCATTTGAACAGATATTCCCTTATATCTAAAGTGTAATTAAAAAAAACTAATTAGCTTTAATAGGGTGTGCGGCGCACACCTAGCACCTATGGAGGAAACGCCCCTGATATATATATATATATATATATATATATATATATATATATATATATATATATATATATATATATATATATATATAATAAATATAATACTATATATATATATATATATATATATATATATATCAAATAGGAATTTTAAGGTTTTTGAAATAGATTTTAACTTCATTAATAGTAATATATATATATATATTAATATAATTTTTATTTTATATATAATATATATTATTTTAGCGAATATTTATTTATATATCTGTATATATATATATAATATATATATTATATATATTATATATATATATATATATATAATATATATATATAATTAATATATATATTATATGAGTATATATATATATATATATAAATTATGATATATAATTATATATATAAATATATAATATATATATATAATATAATATATATTATTATATATATTAGGGATGTACCGATAGTATCGGTATCAGTATCGGCAGTATCGGCCTTTTTGGGGTATTGGTTAATATGGCCCGATACTTCTTACTTTTTGGGTGAAGAATTATGAGAAACTTTCAGATTCAATAATAATAAACTAGTATTCAATATATTAAAAGGTTTCCATTATTAATTTCTTAAGCTAGCTGAAACCCCACGAGAATGGCATCTCCGACGGTGAACCACTTCTAGAATGCATTTAAATGGCATAACCGAGGAGCTTGCTCGCTTGACAAAAAAAAAAAAAGATTTACAGAAGTGGAAGCCGCCTTATCAGCAACCCCTGGCAACAGCACTGATAGTGATGATGGTGGCTTTTCAGCAAATAAACCTTCTGAAGATGAGGATTTGGATATGTTAGACTTTGATAATTCATCGGCCGAAATTGCATTGACATCTCATTCATCTTCCAAAGAAATATAACACCAGAGGAACCGCACGAAAAAAACTAAAGAAGTCATCAAGGAGCAAGATTAATTCAAATTTTGCAATTCTGTTGAAAAGGAGATAAAGCTCTACGAAAAAATGGAGATGCTGCCTACAGAAAAGAATCCTTTCATGTGGTGGCATGAAAATGGGCTCAAGGTTTTCCATTCATTATCAGTGCTTACAAGCAAATATTTATCAGTCCTTCCCTCATCAGTCTAGAGCGAGAGTATTTAGTGTAGTGGGAATGTATACACCAAAAAAAGGAACAGGCTCTCGCCAGATACTATGAAAGCTTAATGTATTTGCATCACAATTTGAGAATTTTTGAATTTGAGTATTGAATGATATCTTTCTATTTTAAAGGAGTATATTATTATTATGTCATGTTTTAATAATAGGTTTTTTATTTTGTCTTCTTCAGCTTGATTAATTGAGGTCTCAACTTTCATTATTTTTATCTTTATATTGTAGTTAGTTAAAGAATTCTTATGCAAATTGTAATAATTTCAGGGCTGCGGAGCGGCAAATTTTTTTCCGGCCTCGGACTCCCGCTCGGTCCGGCATTTTAAAATTTACCGGCTCCGATCCGGGCTCCGGTCAAGCATTTTAAAATTACCCCGGCTCCGACTCCGGGCTCCAACTTTTAAATACGCGGCTCCGACTCCGCTTCTCGGCCATTTTAAAATGTCGGCTCCGATTCGTCTCCGGCTCGCGGGCTCGACCCCTTTTATATGATCCTTCTCCATTACATCATGAAATCATTTAATTCTGATACAAAATTTTGAGGGTATGATGAAATTAAATGTTTGTTAAGGACATCTTTATTAAATTAACTTAGAATTTAAAACTTAGAAAATATTTTATAGAAAATAAGAATTTTTAAGAAATACAGAAAAGGAATCATTCACTTTCTTCCTAAATTTTAAAGTAATTCCTCTTTGAACGATGAACTGCTTGTACATTTACGTAATATAATTTTATTATTTTTTTTCCTAAAAAGAATAAAAATCATATTTTAGATTCATCCTAAAGTTTAAAATAATTCTTCGTTGGAACTATGAGCGCCTGAACATATATAACATAATTTTATTTAAAACAGATTTTATATATATATATATTATCTATATATATATATATATACTATATATATATATATATATATATTATTATACTTATATAATATATATATATATATATATATATATATATATATAATATAATATATATATATATTATATACTATATATTCGTATATATATATATATATATATATAATATATATAATTATATAATATATATATATATATAATATATATACTATATAATATATATATTATATATATATATAATATATATATATATATATATATATATATATATATAGAGGATATATATATATAATATATTATATATAATTCACTTCTTTCCTAACTTTAAAAATTATTTCTCTTTGAACAGCGACAACATATTAAATATAAATTTTTAAAAAAAAATTGTTCTTAAAAATAAAACCATCAATAAAATCCTCCTTTAACGTTTTTTTTAGATCCGTTTTTATTATTTTTAAAGCAGAAAATAAGCTCTCAACATTCACTTGAATAGGAGGCAAAGCTGTAATTGTGCAAGCGGCATCTTGCAAAATTTTAGGAAGCAATTGATTGCCTCTTTAACTGATAACTTTGATTTCCAGTCGATTTTCATTATTCCATCTAATGACTTATGGAATTCTACCTTTTATTTTTCTAGAAGATATTTAGATTGAATGTCTTTCTAGTAGATTGTCTTTTTAGTTTTTCAATCGCTTTTCTGCATGCTCCAATTTTTCCCATTATCTGGCAAATGTGACTTCTTCATCTTTATCTGACAAAATTCTACAAGGGAGGATTCCTGAAACTGCTGAACTATCTGACTCCGGCCCAGATTTCTGTTCGATAGTGTTATTCATTTTAAGTTCTAGTTCAAAGAACACTCCTAGCTTTAAATATCAGATCTTCAGTTCTGGGAAAGATTCTAAACAAAGATTGTCGACAAAAATATTTTATTTTCAGTTACATTCTTTTCCTTCTTTTCATGGAATTTCTTTGTCATTTGCTAAAATCCCTTCTCTATAAAAAATTTCCTGCAGTTAAGTCTTCTGATTTTTTGTTGTAAAGTATGGGTGTTTTAATAATTCTTCGAGGGTTTTGATTTGTTCCCACTGACTGTCGAAGAGAAAGTTCAGAAGTACCGGCAGCATTATACTACTACTTATAATCTTTAGTTGCAGAAAGCCTTTTTAGACTTTAGAGCATAAACATGACTTCCCCCATCTTGTCGTCTGTGACCTAAGATTGCCCACTTTTTTGCAGCTTGTTCTATTAGAACTTCCATTAATTTAAGGTACGGCTGCTTTGCTTTTGTCTCGCCCTTGCTTATAAATTTGCTCTATGGTATGTGAGACCATCACGCACTGCTAACTGTAAAGTATGAATTCCACATCTCATGTGTGCAATGTTAACGTTATCGGAACATAGTCTTTTCATAGTTTATCAAGTTCATTCTGAAAAAAACTATTACTTCTTCGTTTTGACATTCAATAAAATCAGTATCACATTTTACCAATTTTCCACATTCCTACCCTCATTGTCCTTATTTAATTTTTCAATCGTATTGATCATGTTTTGATGCGTTAATCCGTAAAACTAAGCTAATTATTGTCATTGTTATTTCGGATTATTTTAGATGTCCAGTAACAAATTCTTGAAATATTCGCTGAAATGTGAGTATTTTGTTTCTTTTACTGCTAAAACGTTTTAGAAATATTGTTTTTATCTTCGTCCACAATATAAAATTATGAAAATAATTTAGCTTTGCCCATGTGTAAGTATCCATTTTTAAATGCACAAAGCGTCCCTTTATGCAATTTTTAAGCTTATTTTTTTGTTTATTTTTTTCGTTCTTGAACTATTTACAAATATTTGTTCCAGTGCTTAAAGGGACTTCCAGTTGACAAGCCATGTCTCCCAACAGTGCTTTTAAATCCTTGGTTATGCAAAGAAAAAACCATGATTATCAATAGTAATTTTGAATTTTTCACTAACATAAACAGAAACAAGGTTATGGCAGTTTGAAAAATTTTCCACTTTAGTCTCAGTTTTTGAAATAAAGGTCTTCTTCCGATTACCTTAGCTTACCTTATCATTTTAAACACGCAGGCAATGTCTGATGAGAAGGTTTTTAAATGTCGGCATTTAATTTAAAGGATCCACATAGATGTATTGTGACCCCATGAGTAACTGGTAGTTAGGTAGACTCTTTTGTGATGATAACTGACTGTTTCCCATCAACTGTGTTAACTATTTCATATTGACAAATGAAAGTATTTTTATCATCAGAGTGAGTAAATATATTCAAATACATAAGGTGTTTTTCGATTTTTAGTTTAGTTGACATGATTTTTTTAAGGATATTAAACTTAATTAATTAAAGTTATCTATAGAAGTACCGAACCTTTTTTATTATTGAATAATAAATATACATAATCAAATTTCTGGAAAAAAGAGAGAAATATATAATATATATATATAATTATATATATATATATATATATAATATATATATATATATATATATTAAAAATATTATATTAATAAGATAATATATTAAATTAATAATATTATAAAATCTTAATTTTATAATTATTATATATATATATATATATATATATATATATAATATATATATATATATAAAAACCTTAGTAATTAAAATAATAATTACTTAAAATGTATGCCGGAGCCGGCAGCAGCCTCTTTTTTTGCTTGCTTCC
>JABUQX010025149.1:0-24309 GCA_015478945.1 Trachelipus rathkii | reverse complement strand
ATTGTATATGAACTCCCAGCAATTGGTGTAGTATCATGGTAGACAAACCTTTTTAAGGTTAGGGTAAACTTTCCTCAATGCTTTTACGGAAGTTTAGTGTATTTTAGAATGGATTATGTATGAGACATATTAAATGGAATATTTAATGCTGTGTTGGCTGAAGGGTCTCCACTATTGTAATGGTAAAGTAAAATGCCTCGAGAGATCTGTGTACCCTAAAATTTCAAAAAGTGGAATAGTGGACTATTGATATATTCGAAAGAAACATTTGAGCGATATGTAACTGTAGCGCACATCAGTGAATTGTCGGAGATGTATAAGAGTAAGGAACTCAAGTTGAAGAAGTGATATACTGGAAACCGGGATGACATAGTGTAGGATATAATGAGAGAGAATGAAGTGCTAAATTGTTAGTATGCATAAAGTAGTAAGGGAGAAGTAGTAACGTTTCATTAAGATAGAGGAATCAGAGAGTGTGAATATATAGTACTGCCATAGGCTTCGGTCTACACTAAAAGAATTATTAAACCGAACATTATGTATATTTTATTATTCCTTTTTATCCTTTTAATTGAATAATTAGAGTATAAAAATATATAATCATTTAAAAGGTTCATATTTGTTCTTAAGCTGTCAAATAACCTTTTATCATTTTTACTCTCATTTATAAAGATGTCTATGACGATGTATTACATGAAATGCTCTTTCAGTGAAAGTGTGAGGTTGTTAATGGTGTGTGTGTGAGATTGCTATGTGGTGAAATAGTCACACATGCTACTCGCTTATATATTGCTATTTAAATACAAAAGCCTATTCAGACGGTGAAAGAAATAATTAGACACTATATTTAGAGAGATTTAATGTTATACACACCAATTGTTATGGGTAATAGGAATAATATAGAGCTAATTTTATGTCGCCTTTTATGTATTATATAGTTATTTACTTCTCTCATAATATTGTGGAGCATAAAACAATACAGATAATGTTTTGAAAATAATACGAAACAATTCTTCCGGATTTCACATATGTCGTGAATTCATTCCATGTGTATATTCTAAGTAAGATATACTCCACACTATTATTAACATATTAGAGTGAATTTCTGTCTAAGAATAAAGGGATATTATAATTTCTCAAATTTATAAGTCAAAACTTTGAGAATCGTACCTTTCGTAATGAGTGAAAAATGAAGATCAATTAATATGTTGAGTGAGTTTTGTATCAAAATAATACGAATTAGAAGGGAAAATTATGCAAATAAATATCACTAAGCTAGTGACTTGTGTAGAAAAGATATATTATCAAAATTGGCAGGTGTAAACAGCCTGGATAAATATTAGAAAAATAAATTTTATTTAAAATAAATAGGAAAAGCATATGAATTACTACGAATTGAGTGTTATTTTTATGAAATGCGAATTTACGATGTGAGCGAAGTACAGATATGAGTGAGAAATTTATTTGTGAGAGAGAAGTATTGGAAATAATTATTAAAAGATACTAATAAGAAAGTGATATGATAAAGTATGATAATTTAAAAATGTTAGATAGAAACTCTTTAATAATAATGAGAAAGTGAAGGAATCTCGCCAAGGAGTAAAATGGGCTCTCTATTTGGCTGATCTTAGGGAAATAGAGAGATTCGAACAGTCTCTTAACAAATAAATTATCATTGATTAGATGATTCTAAAACCCGATGGTGATAAAAAATACGTGCTTTTTTAATTATAATATCTAGTACTAGGTTTTATTTAAATATAGAAACAAAGAAAGTGAGTATGACTCATTAAAGTGAGTTTAGTATATAAATGGAAATAAACCAACACTGATAATTCGATAGACGATTTTGAGGAAAATTAAAATGAGAGACAATAGGGATTAGTTCATGCAATTACAAGCGCTATCACTCACAGAATTGAAGTGAAGTAAAAATACAAGAGATAATAGATGTAAGATTATTAAATAGAACGAAGAATTACGAGCGAGGAGTAAAGAAAGTATTACAAATAATAATCTGTGATTGTCTCTAGAGAGTGAAGATAATTGGTAGGATTTAAATCTCTAAGGATATGATGATGGAATTGTAGAATATACACCAAATCATAATCAAATAAATATTATAACAGCATTAGTTGAGTAAATAAGTATTATATAAAGTAGGGAATATTTATTATATATATTACTATATATATATATAAGATATCACTGTTAGTGTAATATATAATAATATATACTATAATACTATATTAGTTAAATTCCTATATCTACATATAATATATATATAAGTTAGTTTAACTATAATACTGATATGACATATATATAATAACTGAGGTAACTCACAAATAATAACTATTTAGAGAAAGATAAAATAAATAAAATTTTAAATTTAATATAATAGTTAGACTATATATATATATATATAACATGTATATGCATAGTGTGATGTGTGTCTAGTCGCCTAGTGTGGTAAAATATGCTCTTACATTATTAAATAGCAAGTATCTTTTGATGACTCGATTATTAATTATATCTATTAGGCGAAATACATTATCTTTTTAGTTAATTAAGATCTTATATGCTATTAACCAATTTTTATTGTATGAGTATGTTTATTATTATTATTATTATTATTATTATTTATTATTTTTATTATTATAAATTATTATTATTAATTGCAATTACTCATGATTGTATAGGGAATATTTCCGTAATGTTGGCAATTATTATTATTGCAATTATTATTATTATTATTTATTTTATTTGATTATTATTTTTATTTATATTTTAATATTATTATAAATTATTAATTAATTATTATTATTATGATTATTATTATTAATTAAATTATTATATTATTATATATTATTTATATATTATTATATCATTAATTAAATTATTATATGCATTAATAATAATTATTATTTATATATTGACAATTATTAATTTTTCAAAATTATATATTATTTGCATATTTACAAATAACTGACAAGTTTATATATTATAAATCTCAATATTATATATATATATTATATTTCTTTATATTACCTGTTACGAGTAGGTCATAGAGATTTACTTAGTTATATTTATATATTGTTATTATTTTATTTTTTATATTTATAATTATTATAATTAAAATTTTATTAAATTTATTATTGATTATTAATTATTATATTTTATTTAGTGCGCATTAAAATAAAATTAATATATATATTATTATTCATTGATTATATAGTTACAGTAAAGCTCTATGTAGTAGTTAGTTAGTAGTTAGTTCAGTTATAGCAAGTAGTAGTAGTAGTAGTAGTTATTAAGATAGTAGTTAGTCAGTTAGTAGTATAGTAGTATCTGAGATAACTAGTACTTATCCACAGTAGTTAAGCAATCAGTAGTAGTTAAGTCGAGTTAGTAGTAAGTGTTAGTTTTTAGTATAGTAATATTAGTTTATAGAGTAGACTTCCTCTCACAATATAAAGTGGTATCTCTCCAGGATATTACAATATTTAGAAAATAATCAAAATGGTATCTATAATTTAAATTACTTTCTGATAAAAAATATGAAATTTATTAGAAAATAAAGAATAAAAAACTACTCAAATTAAACATAAATAAAATAAACTTAATATAAAATTAACTTAGAAAAAATAAAATGGAAAAAGAATTTACATTAACAATGAATACTAAACACTTATATAACAAATAAATATATTTATAATTTTTTATATTAATTTTCACTTGTTTTAAGTAAAAAAAAAAAAACTTTATGACAATATTAAAACTTTTTTATTAGTTATATTTTTCTGGTGTTTCTCTTATATAAGAAATACCACAAAAAACGAAAGATATGCTGTCATACTTGGAATATATCTATGTGAATACATAAAAACGTTATAAAGTGTCTATGAAATGTTGTAGTTTATAGTAGTTTTGTATATGTAGTGCTATTGTATGTAGTTGGTATTGTGTATGTATTCGCATATGTATTGGAATGACCAGACAATGTCACATTTCCGAAACATCCTGAGGAGATGGTAATGTATGTATGTATGTATTGTTATATGTATGTATGTATGTTTGTATGTAATGTGTAGTATTATGTATGTATGTATGTTAATGTTTTTAATACTATAGTATTGTATGTATGTATGATATTGTATGCACAGACGTTAATTGTATGTATGTATGTTGATATGTATGTATGTATGTATGTATTGTACTGTATTGTATGATAGTATGTATGTATGTATTGTATTGTAATTATGTTAGTAATGTGCGTGGATATGTATGTATTTAATGTATGTATGTATGTATGTAATATGTATGTATGTATATACGTTATGTATGTATGTATGATATAATTTTATGTATGTATAACCTTACACGTAGAAAATCTGTGAAATATAATACATACATAATTCTACATAATACAAATTTCTCCGCTCTTATAAAAGAAATATATTATATATATAAAATCCGTATTAATTGTAAGTACTCTTACTGTTGATGCAATATTTAATTATTTTTAAACAGATGGACACATTGCAAGAAACAAAGGATTACTCCCATCAATAATATATATATATTTATATATTATTATAATATATATATTATATATTATATATATTAATATATATAGTATATATTAATATATATTATATATATATAATATTATATTATATTTAATATATATATATTATATATTATATATATATATAATTAATATATAGATATATATTATCATATATATATATTTAATAATAAATATAATATATAATATATTTATTAATTATTAATATTAAATAATATATATATTACATATATGATATTATTTAATATAATATTAATATTATATTATAATACATACTATATATATATATATTTATTATATATATAGTATAAGTATATATTATTATATATATATAATATATATATTATATATATATTATATATATATATATTATATATAATATATATTACATATATATATATATATATATATATTATATTAAATATATATAGAAGAAAGTTATAACAGTAGTAGCGGTAGAGAAGAGTAGTATTCAGTAGTAAGAGTTAGTAGTAGTAGTTAGTAGTAGGAGACATACAGAATCTTAGAAATAACAGGAAAATATTTTTTGCTGAATATTTAGTTATACACTATTAAATCTAATAATGAAAAAAAAATTGCTAACTATGCAAAGAATAATCCAAAATTTGAAAATAATTCAAATTAGTTCTTAATTAATAAATTAATTAAAAAAAAAATAAAAAATAAAATATGAAGTTTTAACTCTCAGCTTTCCCGTAAATATGACAAATAATGAGGCGTGTTATTAAAATAAAATAACTTAAAATATAATAAGGTATTGATAAAAATATATCTAAAGTGAAGTTTTAATTTAAATCATAAAATAAAAATTTCTTAATATAAATAAGAAACTTTATACATTAAAACTTTTTATTCAGTATAAAAAATCTTTTCTTTATTCTTTTTTACCTATTAAAATTAAAAATCTAGTCAAACTTGTATACAAGATGGTATGTAAAAATAATACCTTTTTAAATAACGAGAGCATTGTGATGTTGATATAAATGCAAGTTATGTCTACATAAATAATGAGAACGGTTTGTTGATATAAATAAAAATCATCTATATCAACAGTGCTATCAATACCAAACATACAAACTATTTAAAATACAAAATCTTTTGAATGAATAATTTTAATTATCTTATTTTACCTTATAATGATGAAATTAATATTATTGGTCACAATATTATAAAGAAATGTAAAAAAAATATAACAGAAGTTTTTAAATGTTATAATCTGACTCTAAATATAATAAACTATATATTATATATATATGCGTATATATATGAAATAATTTATATTATGTGAGTATATTGATAGATACTACCTATATATATAACTAATATATATAATATTAAGTTATATTATATAGGATTATTTATATATATATCATTATATATAAATATACATTTAATAGCTGTCTCCTACATAAACTGCAGGTGGTTTGTCAGTTGTAATCAGGGAGTTACTGCTACACATAATTGCATTGTTCCATATAAATATTATATTATATTAAATAGTATATTATTTTATTTACTATCAGCTTAGTCATATATATATAATATATATATATATAATAATAGAACTCTAATAAAATATATATATATAGCATATACAAATATGAAACTACTCATTAAGTATAATTATATAAATTGAGTATAAATACGTAACTAAATAGTACTTATCCTCGTATATAAATATTGTTATATATTTAAAAGATAAAGATAATAAAGCTAATAATATAAAATGCAAGGCACGAAGAGGAATAAGTATAAGGAGAGGATTAGCCCTCATTTCATTGCCAGAAGAGAATATGTATATAATCTCTCATCAACGTATAAATAGCTTAGGTACACTATTTCTATATAATTATTTGAGAGTTGGAGATTATATTGATTCAAATTAAGGTTCGGTAGTTATTATTAGGTTTAAAAACAATTGATATTCGCTTATGGAGGAAAACCGTCAGTGTTATTGTACGATCTGTGTTATTGATTGTTGTGTTGTTTGTGGTTGCGTTTGGTTTATGGTTGTATAAAGTGTTTGTGTTATTGTGCTTTGTGTTTGATAGTATTAGTGGTTATGCTGCTAAGGAAATTTCCTCAATCCTCGGAATCAGTTTTTTCAATTTGATTTGTATCTCACGCCAATCGCTATGCTTATAATAAAATAATAAAACCAAGGGAGGGTTTTAAAAATGGGAGTAAAAAGGATTTTAAATGAACGTGAAATACAATAATTCAAATTACTATAGAATATTATATCGAGGGAAATTGATAGAAAGTAATTTAAGGAATTGTGTATTTCGACTGATAATATTGTAAGAAAAAAATTATGGGGGAAAGTAAAATTTGGGAACGGGAAATAAAAAATGTGGATTAAGGCAGAGAATAGAATTCTAAAATATAAGATGAAATAAGGAAAACGCAGAATGTAGTGACGAATTTAATGAGGTAAAGATAGTGAATTAAATTGCTTGCACAAGGCTCTTGGTAAGGCTAGGAGTTCAACAAATTTATCACATCAATGAATTATTTTATCATCGTTTTTCTATCATTAACGAGATACTAATATAAAATATACCATTTAAAAAGTTATATTTGTTACGATATCTCGATAGTTATCATTTATCTATTTTTCTATATAAGTACGTAGATGTTTGAATATACATGGCCATGCTCTATTTCGCGCAATTGAAAAGTAGCGTTATAGAGTGGACTGTGTTTAATTTATATGTTCTTAGGTCAATAAACAAATGGTCTAGCTGGAACTTACATATTATAACAATTTGTTCGTAATTTTAGGAAATATTGTGTTAGACAGACAAGTTTTAACGATATGATAGAAATGTTTTTATTATTATTTTTTTTTTCTTTTTTTTTTTTTTTTTTTTTTTTTTTTTTTTTTTTTTTTTTTTTTTTTTTTTTTTTTTTGTTATAATTGAATTGTAAAAAAATTGTTTGGTAAGACAGAACATCTTCCATTTCCAATTCTCCCATTTATTCCATTTTAATAAAGTAATTACATAAACGTATTATTTTAAAGTGTATGTGTAAAGATAAGGATTATAATTTGAAATACGTTTCTTAAAGAGTCGACCGGTAGCTAAACTGTTGAAAAAAATTGTATTGGAGTGAAATCAAATAAAGAGAGAATAACGTTATTAAATACCAAGTAGAGAGTGAGAAAGAGTTGTATCAATTAGCAGTGAACGTTTGGATTATTTAAGAAATTTTATTAAAAAAAATATTAAAGATCTGAATCTAATTTATTAGTTTAGAAAATACGTACGTTAGAAATAAGAGAGAACTTTTGCAAAAAGTATTGGAAATATTAGGAACGAAAAGTATATGATGAGTAAGTGTCAGAAGTATGAGTAAAAAGATAGATGTTCTTAAGTAAAAGGTGAGAGTGAGATAATGCCCGGAGTAATTGGCTTCTTATCAGCCGTTCTTAAATTAATAACAAAAAATCAACATTTTCCAAGAGAAATTTATTATTATATCTAAAACCAATATGGAGAAAAGTGTTGCTTTTGATAATAACAGTAAGGTTATTATGGTACAGAAAGATATACATCTTAAAGGTATTTCAGCGCTAAAAACAGAGAAATTTTTCAAACTTTAATCATCAGTTAATGATAATTTTTTATAAATGTTTGGCTCTTGAAAATAATTTGGGAAGCATATACGAAAGAAGATTAAAAAACAAAACAAATAAAAGAGTTAGAATTTAAAGAAGAAGAAGAATGAAAAATAAAAGACGGAATTATTGACCAATTGGAAGAAAAGGAACAGAATGCGAAAACTTTAGAATGTCAAAATAGGAATTGAAGATATTGGTCGTTTAGCATTCAAATAGTATGAAATAAATATCTATCGCTTAACATTGTATTATTGTATTATCATTATTATAATATAGTTTAGTATATAGATATATATAAAATATGGAAATTATAATATATTATATATATATATATATAATATATATATATATATATATATTATAATAATAATATAAATATATAGTATTAATTATATATTAATTATATATTTATAGAAGAAGATTAAATACCCTAAAGCAATTTCACTCTACTTGAGAATTCGAAACCTGTGGCACCTAGCAGAGTAAATGTGGAAGTGTTTGACCACCTCAGACCACACGATGAGCTAAAAGAAGTAATACCCAACAATTACTTCCTATGTGAATTATTCGCACCACCAAATTAGTAATGCCTACGCATCTTACAGCTCACACTTCGAGCTGGGGTATAATACCCGAACAGGAGTACCTAACAATAGTGGAAAATACTTAATAAACAAGGGGCCATGATTACTGTATTTAGATGTTAATACTTGCTAAACTAAATTTGTATTGATAAAACACCCTAAGAATTTCACCTTGCTGGGTGATTCGACCTGAACCTAGCTTTAAGCGTTGCAGTGTGACCAATCAGACATCGATGAGCTAAAAGAAGAACCTCGTCCAATATAAATTGAGTTGGTGAATATTTGCACCTCAAACTCATCATATGGATACTGACCGCGCTCTTCCTGACTCTACACTACAGGGATTAGGGGTCCACAAAGGTATACAGTACTCTGCTTCGTTGTTATGTGAAATAGGATATAACGCACAAATGGCTAAAAAGTTACTATGTCATCATCTTTTTGACTTATTATGTTTTATATTATTGATATTATTTTTTATTCTATTATTACTCTATTTCATTTTAATTCTCTCCATAACTTAAGGTCGTTAAATAGTTAATATATTAAATTTTAGGATTATTATTATTCATTCTCTATATCATTTAAGTTACTTGAATTATTATTTATTAATTCATTTAATAAGTGTGGAGTAGTCAGTATTAAAGTACGTGAGTAGTTAGCTAGTAGTAGTAGTATGTAGTAGTAGAGTGAGATAGTAGTGAAAATTAAAGATTCATTCTCATAGGGTGTTTATAATTAAAGTAATCACAAAACTTGAATTTTTCCTGTGTGAAAAAAACATGTAGAAAAAAATATTACTCAGAATATAAACCTAAGAGGAAAAAATAATAAATAAACTCCGAAATAAAACTCGGAAAGAAGGTCTAATTTTGCAGAATCTACATAAACATTAAAAAAAATTATATATATTAATTTTTTATTTCATTCTGGTTATAATAAGATAATTATATTCATTGAAATTATATTCTGTTATTATTTTTAGTAATTACATTTTTAGATAACTACTAATTGACTTAAGATGGAGTCGTATCCTCTCGGAAACACACTACAATACCATATAATTTAAGACTGTGATATATTATGTATTGTATTGTAATGTATGTTTTGTATGTATGTAAGGATATTAGTATGTATGTATGTATGTTAGTGTTAGTATGTATGTTATGTATGTATGTATGATATATGTATGTATGTGTGTGTATGTATGTATGGTATGTATAGTATGTATGTATGTATGTATGTAATGTAATTGTATGTATGTATGTATTGAATGTATGTTGATATGTATGTATGTATGTATGTATGTATGTATTACTATTTAATGATGTACTCGATGTGTGTGTGTGTGAATGTATAGTATGTATGTATGTATGTATTGTATGGTGTGTATGTAGATATGTAAGTATGAATATTTAAAAGCTACATAGAACTCCAAAGTGTTATGTATGTATGTATGTATGTATGTATGTATGTATTGTTAATAATCCTTGCACGTGGAATCTGTGTAGATTATTAGTAACAAAACCTAATAAGACAGAAGGGAAATTTTCTCCTTAAGTCTTAAAAGAAATTAATTATAGATAAAAAGCCATCGCTAATTTTTAATACAAAATCTTTGATGCAATGTAATTATTTTAAACTCACACTCATAACACATGCGAAGAATACAACCCCCCCCTCACCCCCAAAGATACTCCCCCATATTATATTATATATATTAATAATATATTATATATATAATTAAATAATATATATATATGATATATTAATATATATATTATATATATATATATATATAGGTTATATATTATATATATATATATATTAATTATATTATATATAAATATATTATATATATAATTATTATATATATATATTAAACATAATAATTAATATAATATATATATTATATAATTATAATAATATATATATATAGTATATATATATATATATCATATATATATAATATATTATATATTTTTATATATATATAAATATATATATAATATGATTATATTAGTATATTATATATATATATATTAATATATTAATTATATATATCTATTAATTATATACTATATATATATATAATATATATATATAATATATATTAATAATAATATAATATAATCATTATATTATAATAATTTAATTAATATATATATTATATTATATATTATATAATGTATATATATATTATATATTAATATTATATATTATATATATATTATATTATTAATATATATATATATATTATTAAAAATAATATATAGAATAATATGGTATTTGTAATTTACTATTAATAAAAAATATATTATTTCTATTAATATATTTATTATTATATATATATATATATTATACTTATATAAATTATATATATATCTATATAATATATATATAATATATATATCTATTTATTGATATAATAATTATATAATTTATATAGATATATAAATATATATAATAAATTATAATATATATTTATATATATATATAATAATTATATTAATAATATAATATAGATTATTTTATATATATATTATATATAATATATATATTATATATATATATATATATATATATATATAGTTAATATTATTAATATATATATTTATTTCGATAATATTTTATATCTAATAAAATATTAATTTATTACATAATGTAGGTTATGCTATGTCTATGATAATTACACAATGTTATGGTAAAGTTTTGTTATATATTTAAAAACGCAAAGTATAATTATATATTTTAAATTATTATTTCATTAAATATAATACTTATTAACATCTATATAACTAATGTCTCTTTTAAGTACATATAACATAGAATATACGTCAGACTATACCTCATAGACATAACTAATTAATTATACTATTATTATATATTTAAGTATAATAAGCATATTAGTATATATATAATGATTATTTAAAGCGTAATATAAGCAGCAGAATAAGTAGTAATACTAATATTCATTTAAATTACGTAACACGAATAGTTTACATATATTGAAACACAACGGTCTTGAGTATAGACGTAATACCATTGGTATAAATCTTCATCTTCCTTATATATTTCCATGCATCCTTCAAACAGTATTCTAAATATGTTATTAGTGTAAATGAGATTATTATTAATTAATATAAATATAAATTATTAGTAAAATATACATATACTCTAAGTATTTATAAAATATACCCATTTAGTTAATTTGGAAGCAGTAAGTATGTAAGATAAGTTAGTTGTCTAATATGTAACTACTTATATATATGATTATAATACTATATAAATCAATCTTCAGTTCTGGGAAAGATGCTAAACAAAGATTGAGTCGCAATGAGTATAGTAGTAGTACAGTACTAGTAAATAGTAGTGAAGTAGTACAAGTCCAAGTAGTAGTGGTCGAGTAATCAGCAACAATATTTTTATGCTTTGAAATATTTCAGTTATACTTACTTAAGTATAAATCTTAATAATAATAAAAAATATTTGTATTACTATGGCAAAGCAATAATTCATAACAGTTGAAAATAATCAAAGTATAGATTTCCTTAATTAAAATAATTTTTAAAAAAATAAAGAAAATAATAAAAGAATTACAAATAAAATTGCCGAAAATATAAAAAAAAACTTAAAACGAATGTAAAAATAAAATTTAAAGTTCCAATTTCTAATATGAAGAAAAAACTTAAAAAAAAAAAAAAAAAAAAATAAAAAAATTTTTATAAATAATAAAAATTATCATATAGTATTTTTTTTCTAGTTAAATAATTTTTCATAGCATTCCTTTCTATTAAAAAAAAACTGTCAACTTGATTCAGAGTGTATGTAAAAATATCATACTATAAGTTAAGCATGTGTGTATATTTATGTAACTATTGAAATATAAGCTAATATATAGAACTCGAATTAATAAACAATAACTATATTTGGTCTCAAAAAAGTGAATATAACTAAAATTTAAATACAAGATTCCATAATATATTTATAATTATTTTATATTATTTAAAATACCTAATGATATTTAAACATATGCATAGGTTTATCAACAATATAAAAATATAACTAGAATGTATATATATATATATAGTTATATATTAATTATATAATAATATATATATTATATATATATATATATTAATATATTTTCTATATAATATATTAATTTAATATATGAAACAATTTGTTAAAATTTATCTACATTTGTTACTCGAAATATAGTATTCTTTATATATATATATATATTATATTATATTTTATTCATAGCTGTCTCCATAATTGCGATTATTGTTAGTCAGTTTGCAAATCGGGATAAGTGCTGCTTACATAATCGCAATAGTTCTAATAATATATATTAATATATATATATTATATATAATATCATATATATATAGATATATAATAATATATATATATATATATATATATATTAATATATTATATAATATAGTATATTAATATATATATATATATTATATATATATATTTTAATATAATATATTATTAATATAAATATGGACATCTCAACACTTACTTTTCTAGCTTACCAATATAAGAATAATAAGACAAGTTCGATACAAAATAAGAATGATACGGATGAATACGTCATCGATAGACCCTTGATCTGATGCTTCTTTGATGCCAAGAGATATGTATAAATCAGCATACAATCTAAACAGAATTAATCTTAACATTTTCGATACAATACTCGGTGAACGGCATTTATTGATCTCAAATTAAAGGTTGGTATATATTATACATATCTCTAGAGAAATACAATTCATTGATAATTGTCTATCTCTCTCACAAAGCGAGGTTTTTTTGCTCTGCGATGTATGTTGTTTGTGCTTGTGTCTCGTCTAGTGATTAGCAGCTAGGTAGAGTTAAGTGAGTTTTGATGTTTTTTAAGGTTAGGTATAGGTTGGTGTGAGAGTCTAGCGAGTGTTATTAGGTGTATGTTAGTATTAGTTCTAGGTTAGGTATAGTGTTTCATGCATATAGCTGTAGTTATGTTTAGGTTAGTATTAGTTAGTTGGGTGTACCTTGGTGGCGTTGTTAGTTTTGGGTTGGGTTGGGTTATAAATTGCCCATTTGGATTTCATTTTTAGTATGTTCATTATTTTAGTGAGTTGGATTAGGTTTGGGTCTGGTTGGGTTTTGTGTTGGGTTTATTATGAGAAGCTTTATATATATAAATAAAAGTGACATACTATATGATTATAGTATATATATATAATATAATATGGAGTAGTATAGTATAGTAGTATTATATATAGATAATATTATATATATAGATATTTATATAGCTGGCTGTTTCTTAAATACCGAATATTAACATTAACTCGATTCGGAATGAATAGTATATTTATTATGCACTTGAATGTAAAAATAATATTTAAACGCACTACGCTTAGCTTTATAATATATCATATTAATATAATGGTATACATATATACTATAAAACTATAAATATAATAATAATTCTGTGTACGTCTTTAAAAAGCCTACATAGATATATAATTACCACGTTATTCTGGAGCATGCGGGTTAAAAATTGTTGATTTCAAAAAACTTATTTTATCATCATATTTTGTATATATATCACGGATTTATTAAACCAAAAATGGAATGTTGCTTACTCTAAACATAAAGGGAGGGAGATTAACCTAACCACTACTTTTAAATTTAAATAACTACGAATTAAAAAAGTTTACAAGGCAAATAAACAAGATATGTTAGTAGAAAATAAGGTTTTTTGGCTCTAAAACGAAGTTTGAAACTTGTCCCTTAGCACTAAGATGCCTTTCTATTTTGTTATATTATGGCTGGGGGAAAAAGTCCTATTAACATGCGCCTCTCATGTACATACAATTAACTGCAAAATATGTAGCTCAAGCTCTTACTTAATTAAATCCGATATTATAAAAATAGATCTATAGAAAAAATAAAACTTTAAAAACTGACTTAACTAAATAATTAGGAGAACCATATACCGATATTTCATTCAGAAATTGCAACTGTTAGCAAAGGCTTTCTTACTCCTGAATAAACACGACTCCACAATTTTTTAATCAGGATTTTTTTTTAAACGCTCGCCATTTACTCCCAATAACCCCTAAACGACTTTACAGTTAATTATTAACGAAAACTTATAAACTATCTTTATAATCAGGTACTTGTACTGTTCTTATTACATACGAATCTTTTTAAATTTTAGGTCGATGGGTCCCGAACGAGTTTAAAAACTTTACAATCAGTCATCGAGACTACTTTAAAAATGAAGGAAATAGCGAGATTTAGACTCCTAATATCCAATTAATAAATGGAATCAAAGTCATGCATACGCAATAACTGTCCTGCCAGACGTAAAAAGAAAACAAAAAATAACTTTTTATAATATATAATATATATATATACTACTATTTAATAAATATTATTCTAATTAGTTAGGGTGTAAATATAACTATAATATATATATAATATATATTTTTTTAAATATTTGCTCATTTAAAACATAACTAATTATATATATTAAATATGTTCTTGATTTTTTTTTCATAATATATGTAAAACAAATAAAATTTCCTATCAATCTTAATTTTTTTAAAGTGTCATTTCAAATTGTCTAAATCTTAAATTTATAAAATATTATAATACTATGTATATAATTATATATATACTTTTTCTTAATTTCCCCATAAAAGCAATTCTATTTTTTTAAAATATTATTTTTAAAATTTATAGGTATTAAATCATATATTTAGAAATACACAAACATTATTTATATAAAAATTTTATATTTATTATTTATACAGAAAAACGTATGAATTTTGGTTTTATAAAACTATAAGCTTTAATACGATGTATTATTTAGAAATGACATTAGCTTTGGTGATATAAAATAATTATTTTTTTACATTTATTATGTGTTTTATATATTATTATAACTATATTAAATTATGGCAATAATGGAAGTTATGAAGATTTTTTATTATTGAAATAATATGTTTTTAAAGATTATCTAAAGGAACAATTATTGTTAATAAAATTGAAAAACTACTTATTTTCTTTTAATAACGAATAATGAAATATTTTTAAAGAAGATGGTAAAGTTATTGTATTACTATTATATAACTTTATTATTTTTATTTTATATATATAAAATTTAATTAATTTTTAATTATTATTAATCATATTTTTTATTATTATGTATTATTAATTATTTATTATATATATAATAATTATATACATAATAATAATATAAATAATAATAATAATAATAATAAATAATAATAATAATAATAATATAATAATTAAAATAATAATATAATGCATAAATAATAATAATAATATAATTTTATAACTAAATATATAATTTCAATCAGTATCATATATAGTAACTTATAAGAATTAAAGTATAATTATAGTAAATTTTTATTATATTTATAAATAATAATAAGTATATAATAATATATAAATAGGTTAAGTATACCTAATTATTATATATATAATATATAATATTGTACTACTATATATATCTATAATATTATATATATTATATATACTATATAATATATATTATATTATAATATATATATATATATTATATATATATAATATATATATTATATATATATATATATTTTATACGAGAGAGAGTGCTACCCAATTATAATCTTCAAGGTATGCCACTGATATAATAATTTAAAAAAAAAAACATACCTATTACCTAACATATATATCAAGATATATAACATTTATTTATTATTATAATGAAATTTAAATTCAAATATATATATATATTATATAATATTGATTATATTATTAATATTATATAATCTATATATGTATAGTAACTAAATATTAAATTATATTATATTATAATATTATCATTATAGTATTTAATTATTATTGAAAAATCTATATAATATATATATATATATATATATATATATTTATTATATATTATAGTTTTTCCCACCTCTCACGGGCAGAGTCCTATTTAAGGAGGGGGTGTAGTACTCTCAAAAGTTCACCTCTAGCGCAAATTACGCAGATGACAAAGAGTCGGTTTTTAATAAAGTAGGGGGGAATTAAATAATAGCGGAAAACAGAAGATTGGTTCCGGGACCAATAAATGAATCCGAGGTGGTGGTTACAGAAGAAGCAACTAAAGTGACTACTTGGTAGTTACCTAAAACTAATCAAACTACTAAACTCGTAGGCAGATATACAGCAACCTCTCTTGTGTAGAAGGTGCGGTGATATAGGTGGTTTGTACGCGAGTGAATATGCTTCCCACGTATACACCTACCGCTGGACTTAGACACCTTTTAATAATATAGGAGATACGAGCACAACACATTTCAAACTTTCTGTTCAAAGATGAAGGAAATGAACTGGAAACTAACAAAGACAATTTTTTATATAATAACATTTCGACTTTTGCTCAACCTGTCTAAAGCCTGGGTTTGAATCATAGCCCACAAACCCAGATAAATGAGAGCAGTACTCAAAGCAAAATGTACTAAGAATGAACGACTTGATAGCTGTAGTAACTTGCAGTAAGAGGAAAAAAGTCTCGCAGTCTAAAGAGAAACCAGTTTCTTTGAAGCCTTACCTAGAACGACGTTTGTGATGAGAGGTTTATAGAAGACAATTTTTTTGATTATGTTATAGTGCTAAAGTTATGTTTATATTGCCAATCAGAGAGCGAGAGAGTGTCGAGAGAGAGAGGGTAAATGTGCAGGACGGTTTAGAGAAGGGAGTTTGTAAAGTTGATTTTTAAAGAGAATTTAATTTCACAAGGTTGATACGACCCCACCGCGAAAATTTCACTATCACAATTTCAGACGAATAATAGTTATGGAAAGATTTAAGGCGAGGGCTTACATAGAAAGTTAATAGAGGGAGCCAGAACGAAATGAAGTTTAAGATATAAGAACAAGTTAACGGCATTATGTGATGGAATGAAGTAGATGTACAGGAGAGAAGAATTATTTATTGATTAATAGGAAATACGGATGTAAGAGATTAAATGACGTAAACTAAAGGAACCACTATTGACAGAAAGAAGAATGTCGTTCCAATCAACAAGAGCATATAAGCGATTGGAACAAAGAATATTAGACTCATAATCGCTCAGAGAGAAAAAAAAACATCAAAAAGAAGGAGAGCTTGGAGAATCAGTGACTGTCTAATGTATCAATTGGAAATGCAAGGTCAGAATACTTTGGATATGTTAAGCACATACAACGTGCAAATTCCCGTAGTTCTAAAGAGCGGAAAACCAGAATCGTTTAGAATTATGAAAGTATAATTCTCCAGATAGAACTCTTGAAAGAAAGCGAAGCCACGTACTGGGCGATACGAAAAGATACGGGGGAAATGAGATTTTTCAGATGATTTTAAGAATGATCTTGATAGGTCAAGTGGTTGATCTTCTACAGGAATTAATCATAGTAGAGCTAAATAGGGCGATGAGTAGAAGGAATCAGAGCGGCTTTCTCTTTTTTAGGTGATTAAGGTTGGACATTGCGTGCTATCTAACATTGAGGAGAAGTGCTAGTATTAGAGGCCATAGAGAATTTAGTCGGAACGAGGGCGGGACAGGCAAGGAGCACCTCCCTAACTCGGGGAGGAATAACCATCCGGCCACCTCCTTCCTAACGTTTTCATAGAATTTCAGTGATACTTATATTAACCCGATCAATATGTAAATCAAGGCAAAGAATAGACAACTGGAGAGGAGAAGGAAGGAGAGAGAAGCAGAAAGGCAAGTCAAGCCTAGAGGAATATTAATAATAACATCATAATATATTATATATTATATAGTATGTATTAATATTATTTATTAATTATATATATATATACAATATAATAATATTATTATTATTATATATATATATATAATCATTATATAGTAATATATTATATTAGTATTATAAGTGATATATATATTTCAATATATCTATATATAGTAAATAATATATATAATCTGTATGTTATTTTTATGTATATATAAAATAATAATTTCTTACATAATTCTATTAATATAACTATAAATTATCTTATAATATATTATATTTTTATATTATATAATATATATTAATACTAATATATAATATTATAATAATCATAATAATTAATTAATTAAAAATAAAATATTATTTCAATAATAATAATCTAAATACTAATAATTATAATAATAATAATAAATAATATAATAATAATAATGTTATAATAATAAATATAATAAATAATAATATAATTTAGAATAAATAATAATACTAATAATAATATAATAATAAATATAATAATATATAATAGCATAAAATAGTAATAATAATAATCAATAATAAAATAAAATATTAATATAATAAATAATAATAATTAATAAATAATATCATATATAATAGAATTAATAATAATATAATAATAATCTAAATATAATATACAATATAATATAAAATTAATTAATATAATAAATATTAATTAAATAATCAAAAATAATTATAATATAATATAATAAATATAATATAATAATAATATTAAAAATAACATAAATATTAATAATAAATAATATGATAATAATAATATTAATAATAATAATAATTATATGGAATAATAAATAAATCAATAATAATTAAATAATATCATAAAATTTTCAAGTCACACTTTGGTTTCCCCAAGTTGTTGTATTATAACTAATTCTCTTTTGAGTTCTATGCGTTTTAAGAAATTTGGGAGATGAAAAAGTACCTAACATAAATTCCTTATCTCCGGGATTACATTTAAACCACACAGTAGATACCTGCGAAACTCATAATATAATCTCAAAAAAAAAAAAAAAAACAGAATTTAACATCTTCTCTTCAAGTAAGTAACTTTGACGAAATATTGGGCTTGTATTATATTTTAATTCTTAACCAGAAATAATGCTGGGATTGCAACTCTACTCTAAAAATAGTTATAGTACTAAATTTTATTATTATTATTAATTATTTATTATTATAATTATTATTAGTGAATTATATAAAATTAATATATTATTATTTATTGTTAATATGATTATTATTTATTCAATTATTATTATTATTATTATTATTTATATTATTATTATTATTATTATTTAGTTTTATTAAGTTATTTGAGACACGAAATAATAATAATAAATGATTTTTTTAATTGGGTTATACACAAATTAAAAAATAAAGCTATTATCGAATTAACTGTTTATATAATTATGTCAATAAAGCTGTTTTTTTTGTGCTATTAAATAATATATTTTATATATTTTATTATTAATTATTATTAATTATTAAATACTTATTGTTATTGTTATTATTCATTATTTATTTATATTATTATATAGGTGTTTATTTTTGTCTTATTTATTTATTAATTATTATTATTATATTATTATTAATTAATTAATTTGTGTATCTATTAATATTATTATTTATTTTATTTATTATTATTATTATTATTATTATTATATTATTGTTAGAATACTTAGTTAATAACAAATCTTTCTAAGTATTTATTTTATTATTTTATTTAATTTATTATTATTATTATTATTGTTATTATTATTTTATATTATTATTATTATTATTATTATTATTATTATATTTATTATTATTATTATTATTATTTTATTATATTATATTAATTCTTATTATTAATTATTATTATATTAGTAAAACTGAAACCATTTTTTTACTCGCTTGTTAGGATGAAATAAGTGTAATTGCCTCTGATGTTATTTATTACTCAAACTGGGTGATCCCTATGGTGCTTATAAGTGGCTACTACTGTAGCAAAACTATTTAAAAAGGTTTATTTTGAAGCTTATTTTATGTTTTATTTTAGAGTATAAAAAACTTTAAATTTGAAATTTTGATATAAAAGAAGTGTAGTAGATATGAAGATTATTTAAATTATAAACGAATGTAGCTGATATATTATAGCGTTTGATACACAAAATTCTGAACTTGTTGCCATTTCTGATCAGAAACCTTAGGTATCTGCTGGATGTAAAAGCTGTAGTAAGTGAATATAAAGACTTTTTAAAACCAATTGCTTATAGGTTTTCACTAACGTTTCAACTAGTTTCTCATAATTTCCAGCTTTGTGGTTGTCCAAGAAACCTTTAACAGCTGCAGCAAATCTCTCCCAGGCTAATATTTTCTTCTCTGTAAGCGAATTCCGAACACTATGATTTGCTTGACTTGCACTCCAACAAAGACACCAGCTGTCCCCAAATCTTGATAGCTTGGGAAAGAAGTTGTGAAGGTACTTGAATGCTGAGGATTCTTTATTAAGAGATTTGACATTTGCTTTTTCAGACCTAGTTTTATGTGCAAAGAAGGAAACAACACCTTCTAAGGGTTTCTTAATTGTTTAAATTTCACATTATGTTTCCTCAAACAGAACTCATTCCCCTCTGACCAGTGCTTCTTAAAGGAATGTTCTGTATTGTCTCTACTTTCTCGGAGACAAAAATAACAAGGAAACTTGATAAACCACTCTGGATTCCCAATAAGAATGCTACTATCTTGAAGTCTCCAATAACTTCCCTCGTCACATTTTAGAGCTTGTAGTAGGAGTTTGACACTGTTGTAGTCCTCTTTGAAATGCATCGAATGAACCAATGGGATGGATGGATGTGTATTTGATTATGGATAAGTACAGCTTTAAGGCTTCCGGAGGGGCTGTCAATGAAGAGCCTCCACTCATGTGTATTACAGATAATTCCAATTGCATCAAACAGACCGGATACATCATTGCAGTAGAAAAAATTATTCTGATTAGTTAATTTGTCTCTAATGGAAGTTGCATTAACATCATCTATATTTCAACTAGTAAATAACTTCCATTTAATCTTTATAAAATTCACTAACTTTTCACTTTCATCATATTCATACTGATTGTTTTTATGTTCTCATCCTAGGTATGGTGTGTGGAGTGTCTTCTTTGAATTTGAAGTAGTTACAGATTCCTTCTACATTGTACTATGATATTGATAGTTATAAAATTACAATAGTAATTTTTCTCTCATGAATTTTGCGTGATTTCTGAGGATAGGTGAGCTCTTTCTGGAAAGATATAGGTAAAGTCTAGGGCTAGTATTTTAACCATGGGGAAACATTTTGTACCAAGCTCTTTCGTTCAATAGAGAAAGGAATCAGATAATGGCAGTAATGTAAGTGTAGAGTTTTTCAATTGGTCCGGTATCGCTCAGGCATCCTCTAAGTGTCTTGGATATTTGGCCAAAATTTCATTGTCTACACTTTCCAAATCTAAACTCTAATCGTGAGACTATATTATTTACTTCATTTTTATAATGTTCTAGTTAAGATTAATACTCTTTATGCAGGAACATTGTTAACGCTCTTCTTATAAAAATTTTTTGGCAGTATTTAAAAGCTGTTTCATGATACAATTTAGCTTTTACATGAAAATTATACTATTTAACTTTTCAAGGCTAACTTCTAGTTAGATAATAAAGTTAAAGGTGATCTAAGTAAGTTTCCTGTATAAATATATTGTTCAAAAATATGCATTTATTTCATATTTCTTACTTAATCATGAGGCATAGATAATGCATAAAGGTGATATTGGAAGAGAGTTCCATGAATTTTGAATGGATCATAGAAATTCTATATGATCCTCTAGAAATATTAATGAAATGTTTAAATTTCTTTATCTAGATAAACGGTTTATTACAGAATTTATTTGAAAAATTTAAACACTTTTATAAAATTAAATTTGATTTATAGTAATTGTCATCTATAAACTGTTTTTCAAAGAATTAGAGAAATAAAAAATAATTGAATCATTATATAAATATCGGGATGCTCATCAAATGTTTTGAAAAATATAATTAGAAGGTCTACTTGATTTACTAAAAATGTAATATTATTGAACGAAAAATCAATAAGGGCCACAAATTTTGTGATAAGTTTTTTTGGGACAAAAGATAGCATTTAATCTAATTTAATTTTTAGAAAAAATATGTCATGAAGTGTTACACGAATAAATAAATATTTTAAAATTTTAGATAGTGAAAATGGTGATTATATATATGTTATTTAATAGTTCTTAATGTAATTTATTTAATATAAAAGTAGATTTTTTATAATTTAAAAAATTGAAATTTATTTGGTAATATTAAAATTGAGTTTTTAAAACGGTATTTTTCAGGACACACTTGAAAGAAAGAGATATGGTGGAGTGTTGTGTTTCGAAAGTTTGAATGCAATTTAAACACAGATTAAGAGAATTTAATTATTTGTTTTAATATTTTGTCATTAATTGACGTTTTTTAATGAAAAAACCTAGACTTGTCTCAATATACCAATTTTTTCATTTTAATCTGAGAAACCTTGTGTAGTACAAATTTTAAAAATTCTAAAATACGGCTTTTGCCTCCTAACCCACATCCTACTTCACCATTACAATTTAGGAACTCTTAAAAGTACGATTTCCTAAATTTCAACATTTGAAATTATTTGGTATAATCTTAAAATTGAGTTTTTAACGGTATTCAGCATTTGAAAATAATGTGTTTCATTGAAATGCAAATTCAAAGAGCAAGAGAATTTATAATAGTTTTAGGTGTCTTAAATTGACGTTTTTAATGAAATTTCAATAATTTGTTTTTATATACAAATATTCATTAGTTGTGAAAACCTGTTTATAAAAAAATTAACTTCTAAAATTAACGCTTTTTCTTAAAATTTTCACAATATAACGAATTTAGAACTCTTAAAAGTATCATTTTTCCTAAATTTTCAACATTTGAAATTATTGGTAAAGTCTTAAAATTGAGTTTTTAACGGTATAATGATTTCTGCATTTGAAAAAATAATGGTTTCAATTAAAATACAATTCAAAAGCTGAATGGTATAGTGGAATTTATTAATAGTTAGATGTCTTAAATGAACGTTTTTTAATTGAATTTCAATATTTTTTCATATATCCAAAATATTTCATTAGTTGAAAACCTGTTTTAATTAAAAAGTATGATTTCTAAAAAAACTCGTTTTTCCAAGCTTTAGATGACAAATTTTGAACTCTTAAAAGTACGATTTTTCCTAAATTTCAACATTTGAAATTATTTGGTAATCTTAAAATTGAGTTTTTAACGGTATTTTCAGCATTTGAAAAAATAATCGTGTTCATTTGAAATCTTCAAAAAGCAGAAAAGGTGAATTATTAATAGTTTAGGTGTCTTAAATTGACGTTTTTAATGAAATTTAATATTTGTTTTTATATAAGAAAACAAATTAAGTTGTGAAAACCTGTTTCAGTAAAATATTAACTTCTAAAATTACGTCTTTTGCTTAAATTTTCACATTAACAATTTTAGAACTCTTAAAGTCACAATTTTCCCTAAATTTCAACATTTGAATTAAATTTGAATACAATCTTATAAAATTGAGTTTTAACGGTATTATTTCAGCATTGAAAAAAATAATGTGTTT
>JABUQX010025148.1:20000-21518 GCA_015478945.1 Trachelipus rathkii | reverse complement strand
TATATATATAATAAGTATATATATATAATATATATATATTATATATATATATATATTATATATATCTATATATATATAAATATAATTATATATATATATATATATATATATAATAATTATATATAATTATAAATTTTATTAATATAATTATTATTATTATTAATTATTATATTATTATTATTATTATTATATATTATTCATTATTATATTATTATAATTATTTATTATTTATTATATTATTATTATTATTATTATTATATTATTATATTATTATTATTATATTTTATTATTATTATTTTATTATTAATTATATTATATTATATTATTACTATGATTATTAGAGCATTCCACGTTACGCCTAAAATTGAGCCTGATTTCCAAAATATCTCATTACAGATTTTTTGGTGTGGACTAAAGGTTCTTAAATTTCCGAGAGGTGGGTATTCGGTTCCTTTATTTATATATTTTGATTTATGATCGGATAGAACGCGAAACGGCGAAGACGTTAATGCTTGAGGTGGTAAGGAAGTTTAAGCACAGATGGAAGGGATGGTGAAAATTCGTGAGTAGCGACCACGCGGGTGCGGGTGTGATGGTTGCGGGGTTGTGTGTGTGATGGTGTGTGTGGTGGGTGTGTGTATAAGGAATATATATATATATATATATATATAATATATTATTATATATTAATAATATATAATATATATATATATATATATATATATATATATATTATTATTATATTTAGTTATATAATATATATATTATTATATAATCACATTTGTTTAAAATTGACACATGGTCGAAAAAATTAGGGGAGGGGCGCAAATAGGAGGGCAATACGTACAACGGTTGCTAACGACCATTTGGCGCAACCCTTCTTCAAGAAGCGGTGCAAAAATTTGGTTGCCGAAAAGAATTAGGTTGCCAAAATTCAGGGCGCCCAAAAAATTAGGCTGCCAAAAAATTAGGTGCCAAAAAAATTAGGGTTGCAAAAAAATTAGGCGGCCGAAAATGACCGTGGGCCAAAAAATGACCCATGGAAGACAAAAGTTGGTCGAAAAAAAGGTAAACGCCAAAAAGGTAAAGGCCCCAAAGAAGTTTTTTTATTCAAAAAAGGGGGGGGCCCCCAAAAAACAAAAAAAGGGGGGTTTTTAAGTGGGGGGGGGGGGGGGGCCCAAAAAAGGTAAAGCCCAAAAGGTCAAAGGCAGCTAAAAATTGGGCGTAAAAAAAAGAGTCAGGTCAAAAAGTTCAAAGTGCGGTAAAAGGTAGGTGCGGTTTTCCGATTGGTCAGGGTGGGTTTTTCGTTGGTTAGGAGGTGAGGTTTTTTGTAGTCCAATATCCCCTCCCTACTACTCAGATAGTTTATCAGTTTCTGGAATTCATTCATGTAGTACCTTGTAAGGTGAAGATGAAGAAGCCATTGTTGATAGACCAACTGGAGCATACAGAAGAGAGATTGAAAAATTGACAGTAATTCAAAATAAGCTCTTTAACCCTGCTTAGGTACCCGAGGGT
>JABUQX010025148.1:0-15000 GCA_015478945.1 Trachelipus rathkii | reverse complement strand
CTACTATTACTTGGATTCTACAGTATAATTACTACTGTTAACATAGTACTTACTCACTACTACTATACTTACTAACTATTACTTAACACTAACTGTGACTACATACTTACTACTACATCACTACTCACTAACTGATAATATAATAATAATAATGAGTTAATAAATAATAATTCATAGTTTACATAAAATATTAAAAAAAATTTCATAATAAATAAATGAATATTTATAACTAATAATAATTAATAATAATAGATGTATAGAAATAATAATAATTGCAATTAGTGCATGATTAGTTGCGTATAAATAATATAAATGTAAATAATAAATCAATAATATAATAATGATATTTAATAATATTTAATAATAATAATAAATAATAATAAAGTAATAATAATATAATAATAATAGATAAAATTAATTATAATTTAATCAATTAATAATATTATTAATAATAATGACTAACAAATAATAATTGCAATAATAATGCAATAATAATTAATAATAATAATAATAATAATAATAATAATAATAATAATAATAATAATAATAATAATAATAATAATAATAATAATAATAATATAATAATAATGATATTAATTATAATATAATTAAAAAAACAACTTAATTTTAATAATAAACCATATTAAAGGCAGTATAACAATAATAAATATATAATAATGAATAATAATGAATAATAATAATAATAATAATAATAAAAATATAATAATAATAATAATAATAATAAAATAATAAGAATAATAATAAAAATAATAATAATAATAATAATAATTAATAACTATATTAATAATTATAATAAAAATAATTTTAAAAATAATAAATAAATAATAACAAGTTAATAATAACAAGTTATTATAATAGTGGAATGGAATAATAATAATAATAATAATAATAATAATAATAATAATAATGACTCACAAAAGATACTTGTATTTAAAATTGTAAGAGCATTTTACACACAGGCACAGACACACACACACGCATATACATATATATATATATATATATATTATAATAGTTAGATATTATATTATATATATAATATAGATATATATAATTAATGTATATATATATATAAGCTGATGTATAATATATATATAATATCTTTTATGTATTATACTATATATATATATATGTATATACTCTATAACGATATATATTAGTTATATTAAAAAAAATATCATATACAATTATAGTATTATATAGATATATAATATAATATTTAAAATATTTTTAGTAATAATATATATAATATATGAGTATATATAATAATAGTAAGCTCGTATATATGTTAAATCCGACATTAGATTGTATATATAGTAAATATATATACTATATATGAGCATGAAAGCCTTTTGGTCAACAGTGCAAGTATTCACTCCAAACTAACACGAATATTGTAATAAAATGTTTTACTCACTCACTTTATAAGTCTTTCTCTTTTTATCTTCCCACTATTCTCGTAATATTTACCTTCACGCAATTCTGTGAATAGCCTTCTTCCTAATTGCCTGAAAAGATCCCTTGTCTTACTGCTAATTTACCTAAATACTCATTCGAAACTTGTTTCTCTAGGTTGGTTCTGTAACATTTCAGTCCTGGATGATACTTTAGATTTATATCTCTTTTTGCACACCATAATTTCACCACAATATATTATTATTAGAAGATCAAGCACTTTTTCTCCATTGTTCGGTTTGATTTTTGTTTTTGATGTTCTTTCTGTTGTACATATATAGAAGTGCTTGTTTGATCGTCTCTTATATATTAAAACCTTTAGTATGATATATAAAAACATATAAATTTCTATCAGAATGTTCAAGCTACTCCTCTCTCTCAATCTCTCTTTTAATTAAGTAGTAATTCTATCTACCTTTACATTAATACTTATTCATTATTTTATAATATTCGGAATTAATCATTCGTTCAAAATATTATTCGTCGTTTTCTACAAAAGGTTTTGGACTAGCCTCTTTAATCGTAAGTCACGTATTTTCTAAAATTCCTAAGAATGAGATCTAATTCGTTCTCTATTTGTAAGCTATCACAAATTTATTAAACACTCAATTCGCAACGTCCACTTCCTCACATTGAATATAGCTCTTTCTCATGAGTTCTTGTTGGTATTTAATTGATAATTTCATCATTGATATTGATTGCACTCCCATACAATTTTCTTTTCAGCCGGTTTTAGTTATCGGTCCACGTGCATTTGAAGAAGAGCGTATCGTTAAATTATAATCCTTATTGGAGTTTAATTGAACGGACACTAATTATAAGCTATTTAGATATAGTCTTAAAAGTGCTTAAAGAATTTCCCACATTTTCTCTCATATATGTGAAGTTTTAATAGATCTGTTCCTTGTAGTAAAAAAAAGTTTGTTTTTTTACATTCTCTTCCATATATTAAGTGGAGAGTAATTTCCTTTAATTCTGGCAATCTTCCAGCTCTATGTGTTTCCCATTTTCTATCAAAATTGCTTTAGGAGGTCCTTTAAATATAAACTGTATGAGTACAAGAATCAATTTTACTTATAGGAAATTGTAGGCTTTTGTTTTATAGATAATAACCAATGTGTTATTACCACATAGAATTAAAAACACGCCATGTAAATGCTACTTTCACTGTAAGAGCGATGTTCTGAATATATATATCAGTGTGCTACACTTACAAAATAGGATATATGTTAAACCAGCGAAATGAACACATTAGATATAACTTATTAGGAAGATAAGGTATGCAATTATGTAAATATTTATTCGTCTAGTAGACTAATAATAATAAAAAGATATAAAATAGTAGAGTTTGTTAATTTTCATTAGTGTCACAAAAGCACAATGACAAGACTCATCTTTTATTATATCACTTTGTTCTCTCAATAAATACTAGTCAATACTTCTCTCCCTTTATCAATTTACATCTCTAATTTATTAGACTTCAATTCTTCTCGTGCCTCTTTTATCCCCTATATATTCTATTCAGATGGTCCCACATATTTACTTTTACAATATTTTTTTTTTTTACATCTTCCGACAAGTGTGACCAATTCACTTAAACCTTTTATTACATTTCTTTTCGGCGCAATTTCCGCTTTAAAATGGAAGTTTTTTACTTATTTGAAATTATGTTCACTTTATTTGAGTAAGCATATTCAAAAGCTTTTACTCGATTCTTGATGAGACCTTTCACAACAACGTATAATCATTTGATATAAATTAAACAAATTCTCATTCTCCAAATAAACCCAACTTCGACAGATTGACTGAGATAAAATGATTTTAACTCTAAACCCAAATCCAAATCCCAACCACCGAACCAACCCACCCAACCAAACCCAACCCAACCAACCCAAACCAACTACCAAACAATCAACTCACCAACCCAACCAAACAAACAACCAAACCCAACCTAACCTAACCTAACCATAAACCTAACCAACCTACCTAACCTAACCTAACCCTAACCTAACCTAACCTACCTAACCTCAACCACTAACCTTAACCTACCCTTTACTAACCTAACCTCTTTAATATACCTGCACTATCCCTAGTTTTCCCCCACACATATCAAAACGATATACAAGCAAAAAAAAACATATTACCTGATACTGGTTACAAAGATGTCCGCTCTTTTCCCTAATAATTAATATACCATACCTAAATTGAGAATTTTCACTAAATCTGGCAACCCAGATATTGTATCGAAAAAGGTCTAAGTTTTTTTTTAGATTGAGCCAGAATTCAATACATATTCTCTTTGGGCATCTCAAAGAAGCCTTAATCCTCCTCACAATGATACTTATTTCCATCTTTCGTGCCTACATTTATAAATGCATTATTATAACTTGAACTCTGATATATATAGCTTTTGATATATATAGAATAAATAATATATATATAATTATATATATATATATATATAGATATATATTATTTTTAGTCACATCGAAATAATCTCAACATATGCAACAACATTATAATTATTATTATAACATACCATAAATATATATTTATAATAATATAAAGTATCAGGGAATTATGCGAATCATGTAAGCAGCAAATTCCCGATTTGGCAATGACACCACCCCGCAATTATGTGGAAGACATTTATGAGTAAAATATATATATTATATATATAGTATTAATTATAAATATAATATTATATTATATAATAATATGTATAGGTCTTCATTGTCTTAAATCTAATATATAATATTTATATTATACTTAATTATGATATATATATATACCATATATATATAAATTTGTAATATTAATTAATATATTAATATATATATAAGTTAATAGGGATTTTTATAGGTATATTATATATATTTATATATAATCTATAATTTTTTCTATTTGTTGATGCCTTTGTTCTTTATAGAGAGATTTAGTTATTGAGGTATTTAAAAATATAAATATTAAAGATAATTATCTAGATCCATTTGATTTTAATGTGTTAGATGCAAATTTTGGACAAAATAGTTTGTTATTAATTCTCCAACTATATTTAGATGCTAATATATATCTATTATACATAAAATACACACATTATATAAATATGATATATATTTTTTAACATTACTATGAAATTACCAAGTTGACTCAGTTTTTTTTTTAATTCTACGAACAAGAGGATAATAATATGAAAAATTTTGAACTGAAAACAAATGTGTTTATTATTAGCATAATAATTTTTTTAGTATAGAAAAGTTTTTTTTTTTTTTTTTTTTTTAAGTTTTGCTTCCATGTGTAAATTAAGAAATATCTTAAATTTATATTTATATTTGTCATGTCATCTCGTTTTTAATTTTTTTTTATTTTGGGGCAATATTCTTTGTAATTCTTTTTCTTTATGTTCTTTATCTTTTTAATAAAAAGTTCATTTATATTTAATAGGTAAAACCTTTGATTAATTTTATTTTGAATTATTCTTTTAATTAATGAATAGTTCCAAGCGTTTCTTATTATTAACAATATTTTATAACGCAATATTTATGTCAATTTTACTATAAAAAAATATTGTCACTAAGGTTAATAATAATAATACTACCTTACTTAACTAACTACTACTACTTACTACTTACTACTCTACTTACTACTGCTAACTACTACTAAATTTAATTTTATCTTATTATATATATATAATATATATATATATATATATATATTATATATAGTATATTATATATATATATTATTTAATATATAGATATATATATGATATATATATTAATATTATATATATATTATATATATATATATATATATCTATATATAATAATATATTAACATATATACTATATATATAATTAAATATAATATATTAATATATAAATAATTATATATAATATATATATATATAATAGATATATAAATATAATATATAATATATATATATAATATATATATATATATTATTACTTATTATATAAATTAGATATAATATATATATCCGATATATAATATATATATAATATTAGCGTTTCCATGCTAAATGATATTTATTAACCCTAATAGTATATATATAGTATAATATTATATCATACTATAGTCAATTTTATATATATATATATATCTATATCAGTATTATATAGACTTTTTTTATAATTACTATAATCCCTTAATATATGTGGGAAATAATGTCAATCTATAATATAATACTTATTAGTATATATTAGTTATTATATATATATAGTATTATTTATTTATATATATATATAATTTATATATTCTTTTAGAATAAAAGATAAAATATTAGATAACTATAACTATATATATATACGATATAGTATATATTACTATTTATGAAATAATCTTAGTTAGATACTTATTAAGAATATAATTTAAATATAGGTATTCTTTGATAATTAGATATATAAACTGCTTTAATATATGATTTCTCTAATATGAAACTTAAAAAAGAATTCTGTTATTATGGAATAGCTAGAAGAAGTAATGTAATGTATCCATTTATTATAAATATATATATTAATATATATATAATAATATATATATGATATATATTTACTAATTAATATTTAATATAATATTTAATATATATATCATATATTATTATAATTATCTAATATATATATATATTAATATACTTATATATACTATTATATATATATGATATATAGATATAATTCATATATAATATATACTATATAATATATATAATATATTATAATTATAATAATATATATATATATTATAGTATATATAATATATTAATTTTAAATATATATATATAGATATATATATATATGATATATAATATATATATATTAATAATTATGACATCTAATTTGTATTCCTAATATATAACATACATATTTATTTCTAACTCAATTAATTTGACTATAAAATTTTGTATATATATATAATTATATATATATATTATATAATATATAATATATATTATTATATATATATAGTATCATATATATATATTTATATATATATATACTATATAATTATTTATATTAATTATGCTGTGACTAGTTGTGTATATTAACAAATCAATACTGCACTGAATGTTTAATTACTATCTTTGCCAATCTCTCACATTACTCAGACTTTACCAAATCAAAATGGTTCTAATACATGTATGTTGCTAATATTAATTATAATAATAGCTATAATATTCTAACACTTTAGATACTTTTGAAGAATCATTATCTATAGTACCGAGAGATTATCATGTGTAGTACAAAGAACCGCATATATGTTAAAATAACCTAAATCGTTTACCTACCGATCTTACTTCAGTTTTTTGTTATATTTATCAGATTATTACTCCTTTTTATTGTTTAAAGTTACTTCGTTCTTATATAAAGTAATAAATTGATTGGGACTGCTATCTAAGTTTTTATGCATAAGGACTAGATGTGGAGTAATAGTTGGCTAGACTCTCAAAACTTGGGTAATTAAACCTATATGAAAATAAATAATTCATTAATAAATTTCAGTTTAAAATTTTCAAATACCCTTAATATTATTTTAATATATAAATTATTAGTATATATTATATATATATTATATTAATAATAATATATACTATATATATATATTATACTTAATAATAATAATATATTTAACTATATATATATATATATATACTAATATTATAATATTATACTATATTATTTATATATACCTAATATACTATATATGTATGATAGTGAGATAAAGTTAATGCTTGTAAAATGGAACATACTTTATTCATATAGTGTATTAAAAAAATTATAAAATTGCATCACTCATAGTAGGATGTATTTAATATGATAAAAATTGGAAGTAATATTATTATAATATTAATTTAATTAATTATCTTTTTAAGATCTATAGTGGAAGAAGATATGAATTTATCTACATTTATGGTTATCTAATTAGGTTTGATATATTATTAATATATTAATTCATATATCTAACATATAACAGAATTATATCAACGTGCAAGGTTATAAATTATTAATAATTATATATCTATAATATACTTACTTACATACATACATACTATAATACACTACATTACATAACATAATATCATCAATACTAACATACATAGATTACATAACAGAACTACTTAATGTATATCCTTAGAAATATACTAATTTTATACTAATGGATGTATATATTATAGGGAAATAATTCGTACATACATAGCATGAGCATGAATCTTATACAATTATGCTTTTCAAAAAGAGATACACATGTACTCCTCTCCACTTAACTTACTATATAATGGACATCATAGTACATTAGAATTAAGGAGCTATCCCTTATTCTGCCTAAACGGGAATGAAGAGAGAATCTATAAATAAGCATCAGCTGACTGCATCATATAGATATCATCATATACTATTCACTACTATAACAAATGACAAGCTCTAGACATACGAGTATACCTGATATTATATATAACGATTCATATATAATCATACTAGCACTACTATAATATACATAATATATATTATACATATACATACCTAATTATATACATACAAACATTACATACATACATACATATATATTCATACATACTATATACATACATACATTTATACATTACATTACATTACATATACTCATAATATAACATACATACATTACATTACAAGTTTTTATAATCAATTAATTTATTATTTACATAGAATGCTTAATCCAATATTTTGACTGTCCAATGCCTTTTGAAAATACAATGAAATGTGTTTTGTCCATATAATAGTCGCCGAATTGTCAAGAAAATTATGCATAAAATATATCCAAGTCCAGTTCTACACAAATACAATAATAGCAAAATAAAATATATTTTTTTAAGAATCGTTACTATTTGATAAAAGGGTAAAACGTTCGCAATTATATATTTTTTTATTTTTTCAATGGTCTTTTTATTATGTATTTATTTTATTTGGTATTTAATTTTTGAATAATAAAAAAATTTTTTTCTATGTTATATACTGAGTTTCTCTTTTTTAGTTCAAAAATGAGATATCTCATCTGTTGAGTTTAGTAAAGATTTCTTATGTTACGAGTATTCTGTGAGTATATTATAATGTAGTGTAGAGCAAATAATTTAAATTTCTAATAACACTCTTATTACTATCTACTACTTAAATTTTTGGAAACATTATAGATGTAACATAACACTACTATATTAAGCGCTTACATTTATATAATATCTTATCCCCTTAAGAATCAATTTTATATATATTAAATAATTCATATATTATAATATATATATATTATTGATTTTATATTATTATAGATAAATAATAAAATATCAGTTTATGTTGTTTTAATACCAATATTATAAAAATAAAATTATGTGTATATTAAATAATATAATGGATATCATATATATTATTAAATATATCATTGAAGTTCAGCTGGATGGTATGATTTAATACAAAGAGTGATTTCTTATTAATATTTTAAAGTACTTAGAGCTTATATTGTTTCTACTCTGTGTTATAAGTATAACTTCTTAATGATCTCTATGGTCACAATAGAATTACTCACTAAGTACGTATTGATTGCATGGTTACACAGTTCATTACCATAGTATTTCGGGTGTAGACATTTTTTTTCGTTTATTTGTTTTATGATGATAGCTAATATTATCCTATTTATTTTTTCTTTGAATAAAGAGATAAATTAATGCGGTGATTTTTACTTTAGTAAGACTCTCGTTAACGTTGCTGAATTGTTAACAAAAACACGATGAAAGATCAGATTAGATTCACAAGTTTTAAGATCCAAAAGTAAAATATCTTTTTGCTTTAGGTCTATAGTACATTGTCGTTATTACATAAACTCACTATATCAAATTTTCTTAGCAAATTTAAGCTATAATATTAAATAACTTACTCATTTCTTCTTGGCCCTCTGTTCTTATAATATAGTTATAATTATTACATTGTTCTAGTTACACCTTGTATTCACTGATGCCCCAAGGTCACGAGTTAGTTAGTAGCTGTATAATATAAGTAGAGTTAATAGTGCATGTACTATTTTGGTGTGGCTGCGAATATTATCAACCATTAGAAAGTTATATGTTTACGTAGGTTCTATTCTTTTAGCTCATTCGTAGGTCCTAGGCTTGAGTTATCAAATAACTCTCCACGTTTATCTGCTAGGGCCAGGTTCGATTCCCAGCAATATTACTTTTAAGAATGCTTTAGGTTTTTTATAAATCTATTTATTATAATATATATATATTATATATATTAATAGTTATATATCTTTTTTTATTTTTATTAGGTTATTTTTAAAAGTATAGTTATAATATAATATATATTTATATATATATATATATATATATATTATATTATATATATTATGTGTAGTAAAATATCAATACTTTAAATCATATACTCAACTCAAATAATTATCCTCGAATTACTTGCACATATAATATTTAAATTACACAGTGTTATTATAAAGTTATGGTGAAACTCCTTCTTTAATTTCAAAGATGTAACTTAATAACATTACAAATTTTATTTTAAAATTTCCGAAATATTTAGAGGTAAATAAACAAAAAATATTTGTTTGATAAAATATTTCGCATATAGTTTAGTTAAAGTTAAACCATTAAGTGTATATTTATGTTGAACTATCTTAGGAAATTAATCTTTTTAAATGAAATAACATTTTTCTTATGTATAAAATTTTTAATATTAGTATATCATATATTTAAATTTATATTATATTCTTTTATATTTTATATATTAAAATATCTTGTTTCCAGAGCTGGGCGCGGCTATATCATTATTGTATATACCTAGATAATTCTTATTTCCAGTTTGTCGAGCTAATTTGGAGGAAAACGTCAAGTACTTTTTATCATGCTCTCGTTTTTTTTTAACTTGATCTTTTGAGCGCCGTTTCTTTCGTCCCTATACAAATAGACAGTGGGCCGATTCGATTCAAGGTCTCGAGTTTCGGGATTATTGATATAATTGCAAATCCAATTTTGTGATTTTAACTTCTTAATATTAATTTTCTTCTTTTACAATCTATTGATTCTGTCCTAATTTCATATTAATAACATTTCTTGTCTCTAGTAGCAATCATGACTATCTAACTCTATTCTCAGAATATGATTTACTGCTTAAAATTTACTCCAAATCTTTTCTTAGTCCTACAGATCCCTGTTCAAAACCTAGTTTATTATTTCCTATAAATACGTTCCTCTTGTTGGCGTCCATTTTGACTTATATCTCTGAGATATACACTTATTTACACATCTAAATCTATATATACTTTCTTTAATTATACACTCTATCATATTTATTATTGAATCAGTGCAGACTAAAGAAAAATTGTTTTAGTTCATGCACTGATTTCTTCTAGCTTAGCATATCATATGTACCTTTTATATACATCCGATACATAATTCCCTCTTTACTGAGTAGCTCCACAGCTACTATTTAGACTAACTTATCTTGTATATCTATATAACTTATAATATTAGAGAGCGATACTACTTTTCCTTAATCATAATTGTGTTTATTATAGATGTAAGATAAACCACATAAATACGAGATTTTATGTTCTACTCCTTGGAGTGCCAAGAAATTTGATTTTTTTAAGTTCTTTTAGTGTAAATTCAAAACGTAACGGCTTCACCGAATAAGGTGACACTGTCACTCTAATCTCACTCCCGGGCATTATCTCTCTCACTCTCACAGCTAACACTTACCTTACTTAATCGTAATACACCTACAATCTACTTTTTTCATAACTTCCAACTCTATATGTCTAGACCTAATGCACCTTACCTCTTATTAACCCACCATTGTGTAATAGCTTTTTTCATCTAGCTTTATTTTAGTCCGGTAAACATTACCTTTGATCAAAAAAAGTTCTCCTACTTCTAGTCTTCAGAAACAGTTATAGTCATTAATTCGTAAAACGTGTTATGCATCTGTAAATTAAGACTTTTGATATCTCATCTCAATTAGTGGTAGTCATACTTATGTTTTATATACCAAATAATTTCTCCTCTAATATATATGACCTATTAGTAACTTTTCCAAAACTTTTACACCAGAATGTTATAAGTCCAATCTTGCTCTTTGATTATACATAACTCTTTCTCCTCCATTCTATCTCGGTATTTATACGATAAGTGTTTCTTATACTTCTCTTCATTAGATATTCCATCGCACACTTACTCAGAATTTTTCTAAACAGTACTTCCCATCCAAATTGCTAAAATAGATTTTTTCGTTTTTTATTAAAAATCAAAATAACAGTCCCCTGGCTGTTGGCAATTGCTGCAACCCAAGCAGTAATTGAGTTATTATCCATAAATAATTATCATTCTCATGACCTGCATGTCTTATCACATTGGACTCTTATATAATTGCAATACCGTTATAAGATTTAATTTTCTTATAATACTAATATATAATTCATAAAAATGTCATACGTAAGTATTTGATGAATTGGAAAATGTGTAAGATTGGTATCTTAGTCGTCATGTAATCATATAAACTCCAAAACTATTTATTTTTACATCATTTTTCAATTCAGAAATTAGTAACAAAAATAAAAAAGCCCATTGGCAAATGTTACCCTCAGGCATTTCAAGTTAACAATTTGCTAAAATATAATATATACGCAAACTACTACAAAACATAGAACCAATAAATAAAAATTGAAATATACTAATAAGAAATAAAAAAAATAATAAATATAAAATCTTTGTTCCTCTCTCTTTCTTATAGCTCTTAGAATCTGTTCCCCTACTTTCCTACTTAATAGATAGTAATAATCTTCTCGCATAAAATTTAAACTCTATACTTGTTCATTCATCTTATCTACGAATTATTCTAATAATTAACAACAACGGATAAGTATCCACTCATGTGTTAACTGTTTTATATCTCAACTGTTAAATTGCTTTCGTAAAATATACTTGATACAACTTCCTCTACCAGTATAAGCCTCTAAAATCATGAATAACACTCACTCTGGTGTTATATAGAGACGTACACTAACCTATTCACTATCATTTTATTTAATGTCTATATTATTTCTCTTATAATTACTCTCAGCTCTCACTATTAGAAATATTGTATGATATTTAAATATATTGCAGATGTATGATTAATTAGTTTTCTATGTACTTAGTCATACTCTCAACCAAAGCTCTTGCATAGACAACCTTTATCGTGCTGTTTCTTCATTAATCCTCGACTATTCATTATTTCGCTCTAATCAATATATCCTTTATTAGTCTCACAACCCAATGGTCTAGCAGTATTAACTATTTACCTTTTTCTGGGAACAGACAAAATGAGCCCACGTTTCTATTATTCACTTATACATATCCGAAATTATACTACTAATATCCTTAATACTTATTTCACCCTGTCTTACACCGTTTTTTACTTGCTAAGTATTTGAAAAATTATTCTTCCTGTTCTTTCAAATCCTTTTACTCCATTCTTAGGGACCTTTCACAACAAGTAAATCTTAACATAATTACTAAAATCAATTTATAAAACAAACTTGGACATCCGAAGATGATAGGGTAAAGTTACCTAGCACAACTAACAAACTACAAACACAAAATATACAATAAAACATACAAAACATTATGATATAATAAGATACTATAATTAAAAACAACCGCAAGTACATACACCCACTACTAAATAAAACAACAACAACACAATAATAACACATGACTAGTATATTTTCATCCATAAAAGCTCATATGAGTTGTAGAATTTGTCGCTTATTCCCTGATAATCACTCTACACCAACCTAAGTGTTTGTATATTTCACAATTAAAAATCTAGTAAGTTTTTATGTTTTATATATATGTGAAAAAATAAGGTCTATAAGACTATTATCCTAAATAGCTGAGATAGAGCTATTTTAATATCAATATCTTTCATATATGGCTATATATTAGAAATGGGCCTATAATCCTCTCACTTATACTTTAATTTCCATCTTACAATTACTAATCTAATTATTTTATATAATTATAGTGAAATTCAATTTATATTCTTTATCTTATATAAAATATATAATATTTACTATAGGAATATTACGTATATATAAATATATAAGTATTTTAATATATATATATATATATAATTATAATATACTTATATATAATATATTATATTAATCATATAATAATATAATATATGATATTAATATATTATTATTATATATTGATACTAATGTAATGTAGGACCATGACAACCTGACATCAAGTGCAATCCGCATTTAGCTGAACTAACCGCTCAACTCTGAAATTGATAATCCTGACTATCTATTTCCTATTGTAAAAATATGAGTGAATGTTTGCGGTATTATATTTATCTTTCTATAATTATTTTGTTAAGCATATACATAATAAATATATTATTTCGTGACTAATTACTATCTGATGGAGAAAACCAAGGAGTATGTGATTGCCGAGAATCATAGATTTATGTTTGTGATGCTCATATGTGGATTTTCGTGATTAGCAACTGGACACCAACCTCACGCAAGTTTATGTGGTGTGAAGACATTACTTATATCATTTATTAAGAGATTATATACGGTATATATAGATATATATATTTATACTATATAATAATATATATATATATATTAATACTATATACCTATATATATATATATATATATTTAAATATTAATTTAACATATATATATATAATATATATATATATATATATAATATATACTATACTATTCATATATATTATATATAAGTATATATTAATATATATATAATTAATATATATATATAGTATTATATTAATATTAATATATATATATATATGAATGACTGTACAGTGTTTACTCATTGATTGATTTTTTCGAGATTAAAAATATTTTAATAGTAAATATAAATAGGTATTATAAATATTAAATAATTTAATTTGAAACTATTACTATACAACAAGATTGTATTTAAAGTTGATTGAGATTCTTGATTTGGACAATAATAGTATGTTTTAATTATATATTCTGAAATACGAGTCTTATTAGAATTTATATTCAATTTAACATAAAAATCATACTAATTTGTTAATATAATGGCTTAATATTAAATTGTAGTATAATATTTTATATATACTTGATATAATAGTTTTGGTCGTGACATGTTTTTTTTATTAATATATGAAATAGAAATATAAATGTGAAATATATTTTTAATGAATTAATGATAATTATATTAAATGAAAAGTTTACTTATTTACTATAATTGAGATAAATGATTTTATATCACGATTATTTAAAAGTTTATTATTGCACCCTAAAATCAAATTACTGAAAAACAAAAAACTCACAAAGTCGTTTTATTTATTTTTTATATTTTGTTGAATTATTTTGAAAATTTCTTTTGCATTATTTTTACTTAATTTGTTTAATGTTATATATTAATTAAAGAAACATTAGTATTATATTTTCATAAAAATTTATTTAGAGGCA
>JABUQX010025147.1:15000-17500 GCA_015478945.1 Trachelipus rathkii | reverse complement strand
TATATATAATGTATATATATATAATATAATAATAATTTTATAATTTAGAATATAAGAAAATAGAATATGGAATATGAACTATAATATGTAATTTTTTATACATTTATTCATAATATATATGTGTATATAATATGTATATATAGTAATATATATATAATAATAATATAATAATATAATAATAATAATAATAATAATAATAATAATAATAATAATAATAATAAATAATATATATATATATAATATGTATATGTGTAATAATAATAATAATAATAATGTATGTATGTATATAATATAGGGCTATATAATAATATATATATATATTGGTGTTGTTGAATGCATTTGTATATTTCTATTTTTGTAGTAGTGAGGAATATGTCGATACAAATTTAAGAAAAAGTAAACCAATCCAAGAACTTAAAATATTTTCTTCATTTTAATTTAGGTTTACAAAAAAAAAAAAAAAAAAAAAAAAAGAAAATGTTTGTGTATGTAAATTACGTATAATTATTGTTTATGTATTTGAATGTAGAAATGTTCAAAAACTATTTTAAAGTGTTTTAATCGTTTGGAGTGACACCATACTTCTTTGGATCAAATCGAAAAGGGTTTTAAAGTGTTTTTAAACCTTGAATGAAGAAACAATTCAAAAGAAACTTCATTGAAGAAACTTCTATTTATTTATTGTGGTTATAAGTTTTGGGATCCTAATTTGATTTGACTTTGATGCCAAAGCAAATCTGAAGATTTTACAATTGTTTTACTACAATACACACCTCAACAGAGCTGATCAATTATTGATTAAAAATATTGTATTAAGTGCTAAACCTCTTAAGTATAGTGAACAATAAAACTCTGAACCCGTTTGTGACCGACCACCTTGGATTACCAGATTGACAAATCTTTGACCTCTCAACATTTGGCTTACATTTTTTTAATCTATATAGTTATACCAAGCTGTTGTGGAACCTCAAAGTGACAGAAGCCAAAAAGTAATTTAAAATTTAAAGTTAAAATTTCAAGTTGATCGATCACTTTATCCTTTAAATGACTAAATGTAGTTTTTTTTACAAAGTTTTAAAAAGAATGGTTTTCTTTTAAAATAAGATAAAAAAGATAATTTAGTGTAAAAATTCGGCCAAGCTATAGGACAGTGATTTTGGTGAATTAACGCAATGTATATTTGCATTAGGTTTTCTCTCAATAAGTAAATTTTAGGTTAAACTAAAAGTTTGGAAGGTGCTAGAGAGCCTAAGCTTTTATAGTTTTATAACCAGACTTGTATATTAAGCTTTATAAAATACTCTTTAATTAATTATAATTTTTAAAGTACTTCTGGTTCAAACATTAAGTGATACGGTGTTCATGAATTATGGATTTCGCACCACAGTACCTCTTTCCGGATTTGTTTGATGATTATATATTTACTCCAACCTTTCTTAGAAATCTTTTGAAAGAACTACTTACTTCGAATAAAGTGACACTTACGCCTCACGAAATTTATTTTGCCAAAAGGGAGTTTGAAACAAATAGGACTTACGTTAAAGCGTTACGGGAAAAGCTAAAAAGTTATAGAGTAAAAATCTTTCAACATGGTCTTGGTCACATTGTAAGTTTTAGTAACACCTGCCGCCAAGTTCAAAATTTGTTTTCTTACAATGATATTCTTAAATTGGAATGGCTTCGCTTTATGCATTTAGAAATTCTGCATGAAGAAATCTCTAAACTAAAACATACCTTGCAACAGTTAAATGTAGAATTTCATCAATTTTCATCAGGCCCACAACTAATCAGGTAGGGTTTCATTTATTTGGAAGTCGAGTTGGATGTTAGGCGAGATAAAAGCATCGTGATGAAATCTTTTTCTACACATGGAGACAAATTTAGTAGATCATCAAAATTAGCGCAGTTCGTTAAAATTCTGGCTATAGTTATTATGCACAGTGAAAAGCGGCATTTCTAAATTTAACTTAAAACTAATTTGTGTTAGCTGTTATGGATATTTTCGTTTGTTTTAAAGTATCTTGATTAAAATCTAAATTGATTTTTACTCAAATTGCTGTAAATGTTATATTAAATATTTTATTTAAAAATAGTTTAATTATCAAAAATCCTTTCAATGAAGAATAAAGAAATCTAAATGTTAAGTACCAATATTTACTTTGTATAATCAAAATTTCAAATACTTATTGCAGACTAGTTTCAGAATGTATTTTTTTCCAACTAGTGATGAGAAATTATCAGTAGGTTTTCACTACCGATAGTTCAATAATATCGCGAAAAACTATCTGAATATAATTTTAAATATATATAAATATATATATATATATATATATATATATATATATATATATATATATATATATATATATATATATATATATATATATATATATATATATATATATATATATATATATATATATATATATATATATATATATATATATATTTTTTTATTATATATATCTTTATATATATATAATATATAAAAAAATATATA
>JABUQX010025147.1:0-10000 GCA_015478945.1 Trachelipus rathkii | reverse complement strand
CGTACTAAACAATTTTCAAATAGTGCAGAATCCTTAGTCGGATCGGGCCGGATCCGGAGCGGACTCGAAGCCCGAACCCGGTGTGTGTCGGAGCCGGAGCCGGAGCCAGAGTATGAAATTTTTCAGGATAAGATGATGTGAAGAAATTTGTGCCAGAAAGACGATGCTGAACAGTTATCAAATAGTGCAGAAACCTTGGTCGGATCCGGGCGAAGCCGAAGTCATAACTGGATCCGGATCCGGATCCGGAGCCGGAGCCGGATCCGGACTCGGATCCTGGAGTATGAATTTTTTTGGGAAAATTTTTTGGTGGCGTATTGTCGAAAGACGTGCCGAACAACAAATAGTACGAAACCTTAGCCGGATCGGTGCCGAAGCCGAAGTCAGAGCCGGATCGGATCGGATATCGGATTCGGATCCTGGATATGGTACTGTCAGAAAATATTTTTTTAGGTGAAAAATTTATTTCAAAGAAGACGTGCTGAACAATGTTCAAATAGTCTAGAAACACTTGTCGGATCCGGAGCCTGATCCTGGGTATGAATTTTTTGGGGAAAAATTTATTGTCAGAAGACGTGAGGAACAATTTTCAAATAGTGCAGATTCACTTAGTCAGATCCGGCCGAAGCGGAAGTCGGATCGGATCCGGATCCGGATCGGATCTGGATCCTGGGTATGAATTTTCTTCAGAAAATATTTTTGAGGTGAAAAAAATTTATTTCAAGAAGATGTGCTGAACAATGATCGAATAGTCTAGAAACATTAGTCAGGATCCGGATCCGGGAGCCAGGAAGTCGTATCCGGGCCGGATCGGGCTGATCCTGGTATGGCGTTTTCGGAAAATAGCGTACTGGGAAAAAATTTTATTGTCCAGAAGACGTGCCGAACAATTTTTTTCAAATGAGTGCAGAAACGGTGGATCAGGGAGACCGAAGCTACAGTCGGATCCGGATCAGATCCGGATCCTGGGTATGAATTTTCTTCAGAAAATATTTTTAGGTGAAAAATTTACTTCAAGAAGACGTGCTGAGCAATGTTCAAATAGTGTAGAAACATTAGTCGGATCCGGAGCCGGAGCCGAAGTCGTATCCGGAGCCGGATCCGGAGCCGGATCCTGGGTATGAATTTTTTTCGGGAAATATTTTTTGAGGTGAAAAATTTATTGTCAGAAGACGTGTAGGCAATTTTCTAAATAGTGCAGAAACATACAGTCAAGATCGGGCAGAAGCTGAAGTCGGAGCGGATCGGATCCGGATCTCCTGGTTTGGTCTCTTCAGAAAATATTTTTTTCAGGTGAAAAATTTATTTCAGAAGACATTAGCAATTTGTGGTAAATAGTGCAAACATTGGTCGGATCCGGGAGCCGTATCCGGGCGGATCGTATGAATTTTTTTCTGGGAAATATTTTTAGTGAGAAAAATTTATTGTCAGAAAGACGTGCGAAACAATTTTCAAATAGTGCAGAAACCTTAGTCAGACGAAGCCGAAAGTCAGAGCCGGATCCACGGATATGAAGCATGAAGATTTTCTTCAGAAAATATTTTTTTAGGTAAAATTTATCTCCAGAAGACGTGCTGAACAATTTTTAAATAGTTATGTAGAAACATTAGTCCGGATAAGGGCCGAAGTCGTATCGGGCCGGAGCCGATCCTGCTTATGAATTTTTCGGGAAATATTTTTAGGTGAAAGAGAATTTATTGTCCAAAAAAGAAGTGCTGAACAATTTTAAATAGCGTAGAAACAGTACTAGTCGGATCGGAACCAAGTCAGGATCTGCGAGCCGGATCCTTGGCCGGATCCTGGAGTACTATAAATTTTTCGAAAAAATATTTTTTGGGTAAAAAATTTATTGCGGGAACAGGTATGAGATTTGCCTAAATAGTGTAAGCGGTGGATCCAGGAACCGAAGCAGTCGGATCCGGATGCCAGTTTTAATTTTCAAGAAATATTTTTTAGTTGAAAATATATTGTCAAAAGACTTACTGAACAACTTTCAAATAGTACAGAAACCTTAGTTGGATCCGGAGCCAGAGCTGAAGCCGGAGTCATAACCGGATCCTAGGTATGAAATTTTTCAATAAATATCTTTTAGGTGAAAAATTTATTGCCAGAAGACGTGCTGAATATTTTTTTAAATAAGTCAGGAATCAACCAGAAGTCGGAGCCGAAGCCGAAGTCGGAGCCGAACGGAGCAGGATCCTGGGTATGAATTTTTTCCTTAAATACTTTTTAGGAGAAAAATATATTGTCAGAAGACGTGCTGAATAATTTTCAAATAGTGCAAATTCCTTAGTCGGATCCGGAGGATGTCCGGAGTCGGAGACGCCGGTACCGTAGTTTGATTTATTTTCGAAAAATATTTTTTTAAGTGAAAAAATTAATGAGAAGACGTGCTGAACAATTTTAAAATAGTGCAGAAACCTTTGTCGGATCCGGAGCCGAAGCCGGCGGAGCCAGAGTTAGATTTTGGGTATAAATTTTTTCAAAAATGTTTTTAGTGAAAAATATATATTACCAAAGAAGTGTAAACCAATTTATCACAGTTGTTAAAAATTATTTTATTAAGTGGATAAAATAATTATTTCCCTTTGCGATTGGAAATATATATATATATATATATATATATATATATATATATATATATATATATATCACTATATATATATATATATATATATATATATATATATACATATTATATATATAATATATACTCACTACATACCTACCTCACTGCTGCTGTACATATATATATAATATTTACCTTATATATATACATATAACATATATATATATATATATACTAACTTACATATATATATATATATATATATATATATACTATACTATACTCTATATATATATATAATATATATATATATATATATACCTACGTAACTATACCCTACCTTATATATATATATATATATATATATATATATAAAAAGAAGAGTGGTTGAATGTACTAAAAGCAAATGATGAAATTTAAAGAAAGATGCTTGGAATTATATAAGGAGGAAAAAAAGAAATACTAAAAAAAGGTGTATACGTAGGAGAAAGCAAGAGGTAAATGAACAGGGTTTGGAAGGAGGATGAATGAGGACATACAAGGAAATAGGAAGCTCTTCTGGAAGGAAGGGCAGAAAGGTTAAGAATGAGAATAAGGGGAATCTGCTTAGAATAATGAATAGGGATGGTGCTTTTCGTAACTGATGAAATGGGTGTAGGGGAGTGTGGAAAGAACACTTCGAAAATCTGCTTTAATATTAACAGTAATGATGAGGTGTTGGTGAATGTGTGTGGTTTTGATGGGTGCAAGAAGGAATAAGTATTTTGGGGATGAGGTTATTAGTAAGGGAGGTAATGGGTAGGGTGAAAGTTGAAGAATGGTAAAATCTGCAGGTATAGATGAAGTTACTGGTGAAAATGATCAAGGGCGGAGGCGAGATGGTGATTGATTAGTTGTGTAATAAAGCGTTTACGGAGGGTATAGTTCCAGGGTTTGGAGGAGAGCGGTAATAGTACCCTTGTATAAGGAGTAAGGGGAGAAAAAGGGGAACTGTAGTAGAATTATGGGATAATTAGTTTATTGGGTATTGTAGGGATAGGGAAGATATATGCTGGTATTTTGGTCGAAAGAGTTGCGTCGAGTGACTGAGGGACTGATTGGTGAAGAACAAGGTGCGTTTAGGAGTGGTAGAGGATGTGATTGGATCATATCTTTACATTGAAACAAATGGTTGAGAAATTAGGGAGAAGAAGAATAAATTGTATTTAGGTTTTATGGATTTGCAACAGGCGTATGATAGGGTTAATAGGGAAGCTTTATGGCAGGTGTTAGTGATATATGGTGTTGGTGGTAGGCTTCTAAATGGAATCAAAAGTATGTATGACGATAGTGAAGCGTGTGTAAGAATAAATGGTGTCAATGGTGATTGGTTTAGGATTAATAGCGGAGTAAGACAGGGAGTTGTGTTATGTCTCCTTGGTTATTCAATTTGTATATGGATGGGGTTATGAAAGAATTTGAGGTGGGGGTGGCAGGGGAAGGTGTTAGAATGATGGAGAATGGAGGTGAGTGGAGGGTGCCCTACCTATTATATGCGGATGATTTGGTTCTGTGTGGCGAATCTGAAGAGAGTTTGAGAGGATTGGTAGAGAGATTTGGCAGGGTGTGTAAAAGGAGGGGCTTGAAAGTAAACGTGGATAAGAGTAAGGTTATGGTTGTGAGTGAGGACACTCCTCAGTGTGAAGTTATGTTAGATGGTGAGCAGCTAGAACAAGTGTCTGAGTTTAAATATTTAGGGTATATGTTGGATGAGAAGGGAACGGAAGATGCAAGTGTAGTAGGAAAGTTGTGAATGGTAGGAAGGTGGCTGGTGCAATTTATCATTCTTGAATGTAAGGGACTTAGGCCTGAATGGGCTAAGGGTCTTACATGAGGATTTGTTGTTACCTGTGTTAATGTATTGTAGTGAGACTATGGTCTGGAATAAAGGGTAAATCTAAAGTTCAATGTGTTCCAGATGGACAAAGTGCTAGGCGTGAGAGGAATTGATAAGAGAGAATGAACGTATTAGAGTGGTGTGGTGGTGTGAAGAAAGGGTAAATGAGTAAGAGAATAAATGAAAGTATGTTGGGATGGTTTGGTCATGTAGGATGGATGATAGTCGGTGGGTTAAGCGGATGTATAGTGGTGAGAATTGGCGGTGTTGAGACCAGAATAGCCAGGAGACCAGAAAGAAAGAAGTGGTTAGGTCAGTGAACGATCTGAAGGAGAGAAATATGAGTTTGGCAGAGGCGAGAAAAAGATGCATAATAAGAGAGAATGGCGAGGTTTTGTATGGGGGCAGTTTGGCCACTGGAGCAAAGGGGATGAACCACTTACGTGACATAGATTACTGCAGTGAGGTCCGTGCGTCCCGCAGTGCTCTAGGGTGATTTCCACCCACCTGCAGCAGCTCTCACTATTAATGATACAGAGGGGGGCGTGAGGCTGGGCTTCTGCTGAACGGTATGCATGTTCCTCTACTGGCTTTTCTTTTCCGATGCTTGGACAGCACCTTACCCCTCGGGAGGGCCGAAATATATCTTTCATATATATATATACCATATATATATATATATATACTTGCTATATATATATATATATACTTTCTACTCTCTCTTTCTCTCTTTACTCTATATATATATATACTCCTGCTCTTACCTATATATCTCTATATATATATATATATATAGCGCCTAGTCTATAAATAGAACATCTTCAGTGAGGAGGCGGTAAATCTTTTTGAAATAGCCAATAAATATCCTCAACGTCATAGATGAATCATACGTCATACCTCTCAAGCCATACCACGTGGAAAAGCACAATTTCAAATGCTAATAAGCATAATAAGGATAGCATAATGCTAATAAGGTGATGTCACGAATTTTAACAATTTAGAAAATAGTTTTTATAGATTCTCTGGATTGTTATAAATTTTTTTTTATAAAAATGAAATTTAATATTTAATTTAATATCCGCCTTCCCAGAAAAGAAGGCATCTCGGAATAGATTTCTAATCTAATGCTTCGATATCACTGCTTTAAAACTCGGTACCTATTTAAATCGACAGGGAAGGTGGTTGGAACACCTGCTGGGGCTGCCTGGCATTCTCTTGGTGTTTCCTGGGTTACGCAGAACAGCCAACCAAAATAAGAAAACATAGTGTATAACAGTACTTGTTGCGACAAATTTTAATATCAGACAAGCTTTACTCAAACGCAGGTTCGAAGACAAATGAGCAGCTTACAACGTCGCCGTCAGACAATGTATGAAAGCTCTACCACTGGTCGATCCACCTTCCCAGAAAAGAAGGCATATCAGAACAGTTTTCTGACAATCTCACACTTCGATAATATCACTTTGAAACTCAGTGCGCCATTCAAATCAGACAAGAGGGTGGTTTGGAACACCCTGCTGAGGTTACATGGCATTCTGCATGGTTATTTCCTGGGTTACAGGGTATCAAACAAAGTCAAAGATACACTTCAGAGTAATTTGCTTGTGCTTGTTACCTTTGCAATAATAAGATGAGAGAAAAAAATTCACTCATGGCAAGGACTCCGACCATCGACAACAGCGTGTAGTTAGACAATGTTAGGAAGCTCTGCAGAATTCGGAAGATCGCCTTCCCAGAAAAAGAAGGCATCCTTGGAACAGTTTTCTAATCTTCTGCTCCGATACCACTGTGAAACTGTACTTATTTAAATCATGGAATTGGTTGAAAGCCTGCTTCAGGCTTCACATATTCTGCTTAGGTGCTCGCGCTTTACAGTTTTAGGAACGGCCAGCAAGCAAAAAGCAACGCCGAAATAGACTTTCTTATGCTTGTTGTGTCAAATTTTGTATAATAATAAGAATAAAAATTTCACTCGCGCCAGGACTCAGACCATCTGACAACTGGCGTCGCCGTTGGACAATGTGCAGTAGGCTCCTACCACTAGTCTGATCCACTGCACAGAAAAAGAAGGCATCTCAGACAGTTTTCTAATCTCCTGCTTCGATATCACTGCTTTGAAACTCTTTAATTATTTTAATCCATGGAAGGGTGCTTGGAACCTATATATATATATATATATATATATATATATATATATATATATATAACTTTATAACTATATATATATATATATATATATATATATATATATATATATATATATATATATATATATATATATATATATATATATATATATATATATATATATATATATATATATATAACATATATAGCATATATATATATATATATACCACTCTTTATATATATAGAAGAATATGGACATTCGGCGGAATCAGGTTCATTATAAGTCAAGAAGGAATGGATCAAGCACCAAAATGGCGTCCGGTAGCTCAGCTGTTAGAGCACTCGCCCAACTAAGCGAAAGACCCAGGTTCGTCACTGGTCGGACGTCTGAGTGTGTGTTACTCTCTTCTTGACTCCGTCCTGCTCGGACGTTAAATGAGTACACCCCTCCTAGATTAGGGCTTTACTCACGAAAAAAATACAAACTATAAAAAAAAAAAAAAAAAAAAAAAAAAAAAAATATTTATATATATATATATATATATATATATATATATATATATATATATATATATATATATATATATATATATATATATATATATATATATATATAATATATATATTTACGTATAATACCTTTACAAATAATATATATATATATATTGTAATGCAATTATACACGTAATATATAACATTGCTTCATTTATGTATTGTAAAGTAATGGCCAACATTGCCATTGCAATATCTCTTTCATTTGTCTATATATACGTTGTATGATTGTAGCGGCTCGTCGAAAATTTTGTAAATATGTTTGTAATTCATGAGTAAACGACAGCCAATGAAAACTTGTTTTTCGAGACTTACTTTTGGAAAGCTAAGTTTTGATTGGTCGTCATTCACTAAACTGTGATAATAATAATAATATTATTATTATTTATTATTATGTAATTGTTTTGTATATATATATAAATGTGTATGAATAATACTTAATGATTTTATATAATGTGAAGCTCACAATGTATAAATGCATTTGGCTTTTATGTTTCGATTTTAGAAGAAAATTGTGATTTCTTGTGAACGAAGTTCAATTGTACAGAAATACCAATTTTCGGTCTTGCTAAATGTTTAGTATACATTTGTTTTTCTAAAATAACTAATAAGTGGATACATCATTTTATTAATTATTTTAGGAATTGTGATTGGATGGTTAAGCGTAAACTGATTGACGAAGATTTGTATAAATAGTAAAATTATGAATATTTTATATCTTTTTGCTTTCATTCGTCGTTAATTAAGGTGCTTACAGTTGGTATGCGCTTGTCGCCTTGTCTGATCAATTTTTATTATTTTTAGTGTGCATATTCTTGTATAGTGGAGTGTCTTATTTTATATTTTATTATAAAGTAATTGTAGTAATGTTTTTAAGTGTAATATGGTGTTGTAATTTTCAATGTGGAAATATCGTGGCTTATTTTCTTGTAAAGCTAATGGTGTTTTAATCTGTGTTTAAATATAATTGTGTTTATTTGTGATTTTGCATTGCTATTTTAAAAGCATCGTCTGTGAATGCGATTTGCAAATGCATTGTGTCTGCGGTGTTACCATATATCACTAGCAGGTAAGGGTATTTATCATTGAAGTGTATTTATCTTAATATGGTAAAGATTCTTTTGTGTTAACAAATATAAAGTGTTTAACGATTAAAATTTTATTGTTTTATACACGAAAAATTGCCAAAGTCACATTTTATTTATTTGAAATTAAGATTTGTTTTATTACTAGTTGGCAACTCTTTGCTTTAGGACAACAGCTGTTATTGATCAGCTGGTTTTGCATTCATTTGTATACACTGACAAATCGATGTCTTAAGTAATTACTAGAAACATTTAATTTACAAGTAAATATTTTATATCTTTTGCAAAGTCAATCTGTCTATATATTTTTGTTAGTATATTTTGCTTATTTATATATATCATTGAACATCAATATATATATATATTTTATATATATATATATTATATATATTTATGGGCAAAGATTTATATAAATATATTGGTAAAGCATTTAGTGTTGATATTTGATTTATTTTTTTTTACATAATATTTAATAATATTTATAATATTTAATATATTTATATATATATATATATATATATATATATATATATATATATATATATATATATATATATATATATATATATATATATATATATATATATATATATATATATATATGCTGCTGCTGCTATACTGCTATTATAACCGATATATAGTACTGAAGATTCTATATGTGCAGTGCGCATGTATACGAATACCCAAGGGCATTCGGCTACATGTTCATGGACTTATAAAATCTAGTTTGTAAGACCAGTACATTTTATTTATTTTTTTTATTAAAAATATTTCTAAAATTATCCCAGTGGTTTTCTTGAGTATTTCCAAACGTGTTTTACTTTTCATTTATTCAATAATTCAATTAGCTATTGCTTTAAGTCTTAAAGACGTGGTTTTCGTGATTGAAAGATTGATCACAAAAAGGGTTCATTCTCTGATAAGAAAAGTATTGACTGAACTGTTTTCACATAAGACAAAGAACTCGGTCAAACCGTTGTTCCACTTGAAGGGTCTCTAAAGGATAAGTTGGTGAGTTGTAAGTATTGAGTTGCACTGCAATATTGCACAGGCCGATAGCTCACTTAACAGGAGGCCTGGATACTGTTACAATACAGGTTTGAGAATCTAAAAGGTGTTAGTTGATTGGATTGTCACGGGGGCCTGGCCAAAGGATTTGTTCATCAGTTCGAAGAGTAAGTTATGACAGATAATTTAATATCTTTTTAACCAATCGCACTACATTATAAATTTGGGTATTCCTGTCTGGGATCTTATATTATAACCTTTCAGTCATTACTTCTTATCAGTGAAGCGCTTGTAGTAAAGTTATTTTTGCTATTTTATTGAATATTTAAGCTCAAGCTAGTACAGTCGTTTGTTAAAACCTGTGCCAGAACTAATGTTCAAGTGTTGTAACTTATATCTCAGTTGTTGATATATGATATAAGTTGATATTGTATTGTTTTTTTTAACTGTCAATATAGTCGGTTGGACTATTTGCTTTGTTGAAGTTAAACGTACTTGATTTTCTTTGCGTATTGGTGGGATAACAAACTGTTATTGCACCAATATTTATCGTTTGGAAATAAAGAAACACTGGAATAATTTTGGTAATTTATATATTATGCTCTTATAAATATATATATATATATAAAAATATATATATATATATTTATTAATATTGTTTAGATAGGCGTTAAAGTTTGCAAAATTAAGCGGAGCGAAATAGTGGTTTCCCGGAATTCACAATTCTCCTCTGTTTGAGTTCTATAGGTAAAACACTAGTTCCCCGTAAGATTTTGTCAA
>JABUQX010025146.1:0-15000 GCA_015478945.1 Trachelipus rathkii | reverse complement strand
AAGAAATTACCAAAAATATCAGCGCCTTACAGCTTCTGTCTCTGATGTAATACCATTAATCTCAACGCTAAGAGAAAGCATTTTGAACCATCTGCCAAATGAAAATGATGAGACGGTTTAAAAAGAATAAAAGATGTAATAAAACTAGAGCTAGGGAAAGAACGCACTTGGTTCGGTGGAAAGACTTAATGGATCGAATTCAAACTAATGCAACTTTGCAATAGATCCCCGTTTTAAGCTCAAATTTTTTTGATAACACAATATTTAGGAAAAAAAAAAAAAAACCAAGTTTTTAAAAAAAATCGTTTTTCACCTTTGTTCAGTTGAGAAAAACTTTAATCCGAAACAGGTCATATTAATTCGCCACCCCCATTAAAAAAAAAAAAAAAAAAAAAAAACGAAATTCATACTGAGCCAACACCTTCTACAAAGAAAATAAAAAAAAGATTTCACTGAAGATTTAAACAGATCCAAGTAGTGAATGCAGAAACACGCCATTACCAAATGATTGAAAACTTCATCACCAAGCAAAAGACGACTAATACAAATAATGATAATATCAGTTGGTGAAAAGTTAAGGAAAATGTTCATCCACACTTGAGTAAACTTGAACTAGTGTTCCAAGTGAGAGAGTATTTAACAACTCCTAGGCTAATCATATGATGTACAAGCGAAACCAGCACTCTCAGAATAAAGGGTAGAAAAATTACTGTTTCTCAAGCATAACCTTCCCATATTTGAATTTCAATACTAGTGCAAAAGGATATAATCCATTGCCAAAATTTTCTTTCATTAATGGCGGAGGTTGGAGAAAGAGGTTGGTGGGGTGCAAAATGTTGGGTCTCCGTTCCGCACTTTGGTAACACAATTATATTGAATAGCAGATTGTTGGCTAAAACTCGAAATATATATATTATATATATATTAGATAATATATATAATAATATAGATATATTATTATATAAGTATATATATAATATATAATAATATATATATAATCATATATATAATAATATATAATTATATATATATTATATATTATATTATATATATAATATTATATAATATATATAATAATATATATATATATATACATATATATAATATATATACTATATATATAATAATATGAATATATATATATAATATAATATGCTGTGTCATGCTGAAATCTATCACGAGCCGCACACACCCCCAACAATATATATATATATATATTAATAGTAATATATATATATATAATATATATATATATATATATATAATATATATAATATATAATAATATATATATATATATATATACTATAATATATATATATATATATATATATATATATATATCTATACTATATATATATATATATTATAACTGTATATGGCCCTGCAATAATAATTTTGCCTTTAAAAAAAAAGAACAAAAAAAAAAAAAAAAGAGGAATCAAAGCAGTAAGAATGAAAATTTATTTAATTTAGAGGTTAATTAAAGTGCGTTCCCAAAATTTCACTTTACCTCATCTACTCTTGAAGTGTTTCAATTAAATAGCTTATATAACGGTTTAAACTTTGTGCTGAATATTTGCACGAGATTGCCCAAATTTAAATCACCTCAAATAGAATATGTTTTACGAGTGAATACATTCTTATACTTTCTAATATAATTATATATATATAATATATAGTATATATATATACTATTATATATATATTATTATATAGTATTATATATAATATAATATATAATTATAACAAAAAAATATATTTATGAGTGTATATATTTTTATATTATATATAATATATATATATATATATATATATATATATATATATAAATATATATATATATATATATTATATATACTATTTTATATAATATATATATAATATATGATATATATATTATATATATATATATATATATATTATATTATATATATATATATATATATATATTATATATAAGTATATCATATATTATATATATATATAATATATATATATATATATTATAATATATATATTAGTATATATATATACATATATATATAATATATATATTAATAATTATATATTAGATATATATATATATATATATATAATATACTATATATATACTAATACTATATATATATTATATATATAATTATATACTAATATATATATATATATATAGATATATACATGAGGTTCCAATGCTATTAATCCGTTTAATTGCTTACTCTAGATGCTTTCATTGCTTCTTATAGCTCATACTTTTCCCGAATTTGTTATACTATATACAATAATATATATATATAATATTATATATATATATAATATGATATATATTATATATTATAGTATAATATATATATATAATAAATACTAATATATATATATATATATATATTATATATATATATACATATCATATTAATTGTTTACTATTAAACTATTCGACCTAAAACCCTCAGCCCAATAAAGAGGCGTAACCCCGAGATGAACGTCGACAAAGTCAGAGGAAGGAACCCGGAAATCTCCCAGACAATGATTAGTGTAGGTAATTTTTTAGATTACAAAGATCTTAATGTTACCATTAAGTAGTCTAAGTTTTTCAAGAGGAACAATAGTTATTGGTGCAGTACGGGTTTGTAGATAGGATTATAACTGTTTGAATTCTCGATGGATCGGAGAAATATTATCACTGGGTCGAGTCTGGTCAAGCAGGGCAGATAGATTGCTAGGAGGGAGAATGGTCCTTATGACTGGAGGATTCTTTTTTATATTATGGCGAGTCCGTTACGAGGTGATATTAATTTGCTGTTGCTGGGTATTTAGTAAGTGTTTGGTGGACAAAGGATGGAATGAGTTTTTAGTGTGAATTAGAAAAAGTGTAAATGAGTTTAGTCAGAGCCTTAGAGGACAGACTGTTAAAAGACGAGGTTCCAGGTGATCTATTAATCACCAGTAGGAAATATTTTATTTATACTTATAGATCTTATTACTCGGTGTTCTGAGGAAAACAGCACTGTCGATCCTCGTAAGCCTCGATATTATATATATTTCTGAGTTGACTAGTAATCATTGAGACTTTATTTGGGCCCATCGCTGGCAGGCGTAATCGAGAGAGATGTTACTTGTGTATTGATTTGAATGGAAACTATTCACACTTTCTTATTGTTAACAGAACTTTGGTTCTTTAAAAGAGAATTTTACATGCACCTTTCTTTCTATTTGCTAGTTGAAATGATATTGTTTATGTTCGGGTATTAGATGAAAGTGGATTGCAGTTTTTTTTTTTTAATTTACGTTAAATTTATATATTATATATATATATATATTATATATTATTATATAATATATATATATATATATTTTATATATATATATATATATATAATATATATATTATAAATATATAATATATATATATATATTATATATATAGGGTGATCTTCTTATAAATCATTTCATTTAAAACCAACAGGATTTTTGTGCGTTAAACCAGCTAAAAAAAAAAACATTGCTTATTCATTACTTTTCCTAATAAAAAATATTAAAATTGTGGTTTAAATATCACATTTTATTATATATTTATATAATTAAAATAAATGGGAAAAAAAAGTTTGAGACGAACTACTTTTAAAAATTGAACAACTATATAAATTAAAATACGAGTAGAATAATCAGAAACTAATAATTTTAATCATGAAGATGTTAAATAAATAAACCTTTTATAAATATGCGCTTGTCTGTTTTTTCAGTACTTTTGGTATTATTTGATACTAAAATAAATTTCATTCTGTGATAGAAACCAGAATTCAAAAAATTTATTATAATATAAAATGGTAATTATTATATAATATCGTACTCTTCTAAAAAATCTTTTCGTTTGACAGAACTCGACCACAGCGACGCTCGGGATATTTTCGCATGTGCAAAAATCTTACACGAAAACAAGAGAAATAGTGTTACAGCAAAGTTGATTCATGTAGGTTAGGTTGAAATTTACTGCATCGTCGATCAATGCCATCGCTCCGATCAATATACGGTCAAGGCTTGTGTTTTACTTTGCATCACTCGACTCCATATAGGTTAGGGTCTCCGTTTTACTGCCTTTCTAAGTTGTAGGTTTATGATATACTTTTGATTATGTACTACCACAACATCTATACTATGAAAACAAAAACAGTACGGAAACGTACTCTTCCTCTCGCGCTTATTATTCTACACTTCTGTGAATTCTCTTCACCTCGATAGCCCTAAAAGCGTTTCCTCTCTCATGCACATCAACGTTGGCTTACTTTTATCAATCTAAATTTTAATAGGTTTCATAAATATTGTATCTTTCTCACTCACATCTTAATTAGATTGCTAGTATCATATCCACCGAGGAACTTGCTCGCGCGACAAAAAAAAAAAAAAAACATTATATCTTCGCATCGCAAACGATTAATGTCCCTTTTTCTCCGCGCTCTCAGATTACAAAGTATATCGTGAGGAGGAGAATACTTTCAAAGAGTTTTTATCCTATCCCAAAACCTTAAAATTATATTGACACAATTAACCGTACACACCTTAATCTATCTCAATTTTCAAATTTATGGAAAATTATAAATAAATCATTTATAATTTTCCATTTTAATTTGAATAGGAAAAGCAATACCATGCGTTAATACAGAATTTAGTACCTTGAATATATGTTTACTATACTATATATATATATACTATATATATAGCTATAGTAATATATAATATATATATAATATCATCATATATATTATATTAATATCATATATATTATTATCATTATCATCTACTCTTCATATATATATATTATCTATATTATATAATTATATATATATATATATATATATATATATATATACTATATATATATATATATATATATATAGATTCCCAGTGCGCCAACGGTCAGAATTTAATCTTTTGAAAAATTTTGAAACCAGGGTCAAATAACAAGGTCGACATGGCTTCGATATTGTGGCGCTCTGAATTGTGAAAATCAAAGGAAGTTAGAAATAGAGCAAAGGAAGTGTGTTCCCAAACTCTTACCCGCCTATAGTACACCAGTACAGAGTGACACCTACAAAGTCAGAAAACTTGGACAGAGAAAGGTCTATGCACCTTGTGTTAAAAGACCAAGTCGCAGGCAGCTCTCCTGGGAAGAAGGGATATGATGACTGCGCTTTAATTCAAGAACGGGCGCCTGTGTCCACTTGTATTAGCAATCAGTATACAACCGAGAGTACATGTAATAGTTCGATGGCTAGAAACAATAGAGAGTTGGTGAGAATAGAAGAGTTGGCAAGTCGGAAAGTCATAGACTATACTTTATGAAGGAGAGCGGTATGTGTGAAATTTCAACATACTCCATACAAGGGCGAACAACTCCCTTATAATGAGTTAGCAATTGCAGTGGTGAGAAAACAGTTCGGCTAAGGCCCCTCCAGGCACAGTCAACTTCTTAGGAGCCTTGTTAGAAAGATGATGGAATCCTTCTAAGAAAGATCACAAGTAAAGAAAATAAGAAGAATATTCAGATGAAAAGAAGGTTAAAAGTTGCTTGTTTTCAAAAAAAAGACATAGTTGTGTGGAAGATTATGTCAAGTATATATTGAGACATTGAAAGCAACCATGTTTTCATTAACCCAATTAGAGGTACGAGAAAATTAAAGGTCTGTAACTCCAAGGCCACTCTTCTAGCATCTCCAATTTGCTGTTGAATGGGTCTTTTTTCAAATTGGAAAAAGTCATAAAGAGTAGAGTTATCGGACTAAGAGTGGATAGGAGGCAATGCAACAGATAAACTATTAATACAAAATATAAAAAGAGTTGGAGATGTAAAAGAATTCTGAGGAAAACCACCATTCATAGATTTAAAGGATAAATGTCAGCCCTCTTTAACAGCAGATATAGAACAACTGGAACGTAAATATCAAAAGAAGGTTAAAGAGAGATAGACAGATGCCGAAAGAGGAAAGCTTAAAAACCATAGCTTTGTTACAGATTCTATGGAAAACCATAGATATGTCTAACACCACAGCTGAAGATTTATCCAAATGGGGAAGAGCAGAGGTGTTAGACATATCTAGCACCTCTGCAGTTCCTCATTTGGGTGAATCTTTAGCTATGGTGTTAGACATATCTAACACCACAGCTGAAGATATGTCTAACACCACAGCTAAAGATTCACCCAAATGAGGAAGAGCAGAGAACCAAGAGTCTAGGAAAAGGGGGAAAGAAGATCACCATTCTAGCCTTCCTTACCATCAGTGTTACCATCAGACTTACAAGAGGAGGGAGAAAGGAAGAAGCAAAACAAGAGTTGACATTTTAAAATTGGAAAATGTCAGAAAGAGTGTAAGGTAGAGGAACCAGAGTGATTGTTGCATTTTCAATTTTAAAATGTTTTTAGGGTATTGAAGAGTTAATTTTGGGTGATTTCGGGATAAAATGTAAGAATCACGAGTTTCTGGATTTGCAAGCAACGGTAATTTCTTATAAACCAAGGTTTATCAATTTTAGTTAGAAGGATGAAGAACTATAATGTATGCCTCATTATATCAATATATATATATTATTATAATATATATATATATAGTATACTTATATATATACTATATTTATTATTATATATATATATATATATATACTATACTCTCCTCCTATATATCATCCATCATTTTGTCCCTTGCTTCCCATCACTGGTGCGGTGGGCTACTCTAACACTTCACCGGCAATCCCACGCATTAATCGTGAGCTTTCTAGCTTATAAAATAAATGATTAGCGGGACCCAAATCGCTAAGCTAATATATATATATATAATATAGCCTATATATATTATATATATTAGCTATAGTATATATATACTTATATATATCATATATATATATACTTATATATATATAATATTATTATATCACTTACTTATCATATATATATATATATAATATAACCTTCCACATGTGATGTGCTAACTTCTACAAGGCCTTTTTTTAATTTGGTGTTACCCGCCATCTACTTTTTTTTTTTTTCTTTCAAAGAACAGCTACTGAATAAAACGCTTCTTACAGTTCATTGCAAATGGCGATACATTCTCACTCGGCAATGCACCACTCCTCATAATCACCCTACGTTCATGCTTATGTTACTTTCATCCATTATTACATTACCTATAACCATAATTAGTTAATTCTGTTAAGACAAAACAACACTCATTTTTTAATGAAAGCTGTCAAATTAGGAATGAAAATTTTTAAAAAAAAGATTATTACAGTTTTTTTTTCCCAAGTATTCTATGCAATTACACAACTAGTTGTAACCCGTTTGCCTAAAACGGCTTAACTTTTCTTCATCAAGTTTACATACGTTATCCTCACCAATATAGTGAACCTTTTCTAAAAAAACAATTCAAATACATACAAAAAATCGTTCCCTCGCAAAATTTCATAATATAAAAAAATTAAAAATACATTTACTTTAAAATCAATAAGACTATTTAAACTATATTTCATATCCATCTATAACATTCATACATGCTTGTGTTCCAAAATTTTATTACACATTTTACAAAAATGATTTAGTATTTTAACACCAGCCTCTTTACTTCTCTCTCTTCTCCTCTCTCTCTTCTCTCTCTCTCTCTCTCTCTCTCTTTTCTATCGCATATATATAATAATGTATAGATATACGTGCATACTTTATGTTAATATGAGCAAACTTATATAACTTATATATATTATATATTATCATATATATAATAGTATATATCATATATATACTATATATATGGCACCAAAGTTACTTACCGCCCACACGGAACGGGAGCCTCGGATCACAAAAAAAAATTTCACAGGTCGCCTCTATGATACATAAATAGCCATGTTTTCTAGGTATAAAAATTACTCGTTTTTTTCTTTTTTTTTCTTTTTCTTTTTAACCTTTTACGGGAGCAAATTTATAAATGGCTTTTGAAAATAATATTAGAAGTTTAATTAAGGGGCGCTTCGAGCCCGACGGGCGGACACACACGGGGGCGTTTTCCATTACCCCGTAGGGGGACGGGCGGAGGAACCCCGCGACACCCACAATACCAAGAGCGGGGGTTCCGGCAGACCCTCCCGGAGGGGGGGAAATAGTCCTACCCGTAGTTCCCCGGAAGGCCGGAGACCCCGACTCCTGCCATCGGTGCGCTATACCCTTGGGGTATTCTTTAATCGCTCTATCTGACTCGAATTTAAAACAGCGACGTCAAAAAAGCTATCCTTCTACGCCAGTTGAATATGTAGTTTTTGAGATATTGATTTTTTTTTTTTCTCATTTCCGACTTTTCCGATGACGATTCTATGTATCATAGCAGGCTACCTGTGAAAAATTTTTTTTTGATCCGCGACGCTCCCGTTCCGTGTGGGCGTTAAGTAACTTTTACCTATATAGAAAGTAATATACTATATACTATTACTATATATATATACTCATTATTATATAGTATATTAATATATATATATATAATTATATATAATATATATATATATATAAATATTACCCCCTATAGACCTTTATTTTAGTACCTCTCTCTCGCGCTCCTCTCTCTATCGGAACGTAGATTGCAACCTCGTCAGTTTAACTTTTTAAACACAAAGAAAGTCAGCATTTCAAAGACCCATGACCAATACTAAGCTAAACTATCCAAAACAGATTTTACATATTGCTAGGACGGTCTATTCCTCCAATTTTGGTGATTTTTGTATTTTTCCTATTTTTCCAATGCTTTTTTTTTTTTTTTTCTGTATTTTCCTTTAGACTCGTTAACCTTTGTTCTTTTTTGTCGCTATAAATTCGACACACGCGCTCTCCCTCGCGCGCTCACTCTCTCTCCTTTAATTGCTTGCTATAGAAAGATTTGTTCCCTCTTTATAAACATTTAAGTTCTCCTTCATCTATTACTTACTTCCGATACACCGAAACCCCTCGCCCCCTTTCCAACCGACAAAACACCTCCGGCCCAAACAACAATAAAAGAAAAAAAAACCAAACCAAAAAAACCTTGGGCTTGTTTTTTTTGGTCCAAATGTTAGCCTCGAGCATTTATTTTGACGGAATTTTTATTTTTGATTTTGGCTTTACAAAAAAATCATTGTTTAACCAGTATAGCAATGAATTAATTAATATTCTCATTTCAATTTCATTTCATTTTGCATATATACTATATATATATATATATCATATACTCTAATTCATCATATCCTATATATATATACCTCTCTCCCTATACCATATACTATATACTATATTATATTATATATACTCTTATATATATATACTCCATATTTAGACTACCTATATATATATATAGTATATATACTACTATATAGTATTCAATGTACACTACGATGCAAGGGTTTAGACCTTTTATTACCGATGGCAGACCCTTACTATCTTCCACACTCCGGGGAATTCCGGTGGCGAATCATTCAATACGTCATTTAAAATTACTTATTTTCTGAACAAATGTAATATCTTTAACACTTGTAAAGTCAAACAACATCTTTAACAGCCATATGAGATACCCTTTAGGCCTACCAATAATTTCTGACCCAGACTCAACCATTCTCAGTAAACTAGCAATGAGCGAAAAGAGAAACTGCCTTCTAGACACTATCAAGCCAGGATTTCCACTGTCATTTGCGACACTTCGCTTACTTGTAAATGCTGATCTTTCCGCTCACACACGCTCGCCTCGCGCTCTCTCTCCCCTATATACTATATATACTATATATCAGTATTATATATATATTATATATATATATTATATATATATATAATATATCATATATATATATTATAATATATATATATATATATATAAATATTATATACTATATTTTATTACTATTATATCATTATATTATACTCATATATATATAACTATATATGTATATACTTATATATCATATTATATATATATATATATATCTATATATTATACTAATTACTATATACTATATATATATATATACTATATATATATATAGTTAAATATATTGATATATATACTACTATATATATTAGTACTATATACTATATTATATATACTAATACTATACTATATATATACTATATAGCATATATATATATTAGCTAACATACATATATACGTATTATATATGTAATATCATAACAAGCCGTTCTTCTACACACCCTGTTAAAACCACACTATCCCTATACATAATCCAAAGATAACTAAGACCACAAACAATGTAATGCAACTAGCGTACAAAACAATAACTTGGTCAAACAGGTTATTATTTATTTAATTCTTATTATATTATTATTATTATTATTTTTATTTTTACTTATTCATTCATTCCCCCTCTCTCCTCTCTCTCCCTCTCTCCTATATCTATTATTATTCACTCTCTCTCTCTCTCCTCTCTCCCCCGTCATTCACTACTCTTCTGCCTCTCTTCTCTTCTGTCAATGTATTACTTTATTATTAATTTACTGTTGTTATCATAATATCTATTATTTATCATTATTATTGATTTTCTTATTTGTGTTATCCTTTCTTATGATATTAATTATTATATTAAATTATTGTGGTTCAATGCTTCCTTATTAATCTACTTTATTATTATTTGATGCATTATTATCTATATTATTATTACTATATTATTATCTTTATATATCTATCTATTATTCTTATTATTTTTCCATTCATCTCATCTCATTATTATTATTATTATTATTCATTATTACTTATTATTTTATTATTATTACATCGATTTATTATAACTTTATTCATAATTAATTATTTATATATTGATTCATTATTCATCATTATTGATTCATTCATCTATTATTCTATTATTATTATTCCACTTATTATTATTTTACTTCTCTCTTATTATCCATGATTATTATTATTATTATTATTATTCATTACTTTATTATTTTATTTATTACTATATTATTATTATTATTATCTTATCTATTATTTCATTATTATTATTATTATTCATTATTATTATTCTCTAATTATCTATTTATTAATATTATTAATATTATTGTTGTTATTAATATAATTTTTATGTATTCCTAAAAATATTACTTAGGCGAACATAAAAACTTCACTTACATAAAAGAATACGAAATTATTATTGATAAACAGAGCTTTTCATGCACGTACTATCATGAGGCACTTCATTCCACTCATTTCTCTTGAATTATTTACACTGCCAAATAGTATAGTTTCAATCAATCACATAATACCACCTCCACTATACACTCCACACCTACCACACTCCACATCAATATAATAATAATAATAATAATATACTACACAAACAAAAAAACGAAAAAAAAAAAGAAGAAACACACACGCCCACGGACCCCCAGACAGCCATTAGAGCCCAGAGTGTGAAGAGAATAGACGTGGTATAGCGGCCCCACAGCACGCGTCCCCAGCGACCAACCCCGAAACAAGCAGCATTAAAAAAAAAAAAAAAAAAAAAACAAAACATATAATAAAAAAATATCTAATAACAATAATAAAGAATAATAATTACATAATAATCAAGTATTCTACCACTACCATTAAATAATAATAATAATTAATAATCAAATCAATTAATATAATAATATCAATTAATAATATAATACATAATAATAATTAACTACATCACTAATAATATGTAATCAAATCATCAATCAATAGAAAATAACAGGCAACATGATCAAAAGTTTCAATGCCAATTATAACAATTAATAATAATTAATTTATAACAAATAACTGAATAATAATTATAAAAATAATAATAATGATAATAATAATAATAATAATAATAATAATAATAATATATGAATAATAATAATAATATAATAAAATAATAATAATAATAATAATAATAATAATAAATAATAATAAACTTTAGACTTTATTTAATTAACATTATATAACATTATATAAGTAATACAATAATACATTATAAAAATAATAATAAAAATAATAATAATAATAATAATAATAATAATAATAATACATAATCAATAATAGATATGATAATAATAATAAATATAATAATAAACATTTCATGATGATCCGTAATTATTGATAATAAATAATATAACACGGCAGGAAGTATAATTAACATTATCTATGAACATTATATACCGCCTAAGTACCCATCAAATACATTTACTACTCTTACTGATTTCCGGTAAACAGGAATACTTCGGCGAAAAACAAACTGTAGTTCATTAATCCCCGGTTTTAACTTTATCAAAATTAACGGCAACTGCAATCTATGATAGTGATAAGAATGACAATAAAGGCAATAATAATTATAATAAATAGTTTACAGTTTAAAACAAATCAATTAATTAATTGTTCATTAAATTTAAATTAAAAAAAAAAAAAAAGTAAAATTATGAACAGTAATAAATAGTTAAATAAAAATGCTTACTGAAATATAATATCTCAATCAAAATTAGATGCCCTGTTTTAATTGTAAGTATGTAAAGAAACTATCTTAAATAAAGTTATTTGAGGCATATATGATTAGTGTTAACATGGTCTTGTTCATAAATAGACAGCATCAACGCCACTTAATTCAACAAAGGTTCACATTAAAAGCTCTAAAGCCCTATTGTTGTCTTAGTTTGGTTTTTCATGTTAAAAGAGTTCCAATCTTTGAAAATTTCTAAGTTAATTTTTATTTTTTAATTTTTTTTTTTTTTTTTTTTTTTTTTTTTTTTTTTTTTTACATAGTATTAACGAAGGACTTATAACTACATCAAAATTTTACACTTTATTTATTGTGAAATTGTTGCAACACTTTTTATCATAGACTGTAAAAAACATATACTTACCTTTAACCATCTCTTGCTTCACTTACGTTAGCCAAAATCAATTCAATAATCAATAATCAATAAATTAATTAATATCAATAATATAATAATAATAATTAATATAATACATAATATAATAATAATAAATAATAATTCAATAATAATAAATCAATAATAATAATAATAATAATAGATCAATAATAATAACAATCAATACTAATAATAATCAATAATAATATAATCAATCAATAGATAATACATTGAATCAATAATCAATACTATATTAAAAAATCCACCATCCAAATAATAACTGATTCATCGGTTAAAGTAGTTTCACGGTAGCTTATCGCATATAGCCAAATTCAATTATGGTTTGCTATCGTACTGCCATCTAGCAAAGAAGTACATAATTAAGATTCGGTGCAGTAAACAATAGTACAATAATAACAATTGTAATATAACTAAATGAACAACCTATTTGCGATCTTTCAGCCATCTGTTAACGTTATCGATAATAAAACTCACTCCACTACTGCAACCATTAAAACTACACCCTTTCTCCTACTACTCAGTTATAAATAAAGTCTGTGACTCTTGTTAAAATTTTAACTCCTCGGCTAGCTATATACTTCTTTTTAATTGGTAGATTAAAACATGATATTTTCTATAGATATGATTTATACAGATATTATTGTTCATTTCTCAATAGAATTTACATACGATGTCATATAGTCTTTATTAGATAGCGAATTATAATAATACTTATTATAATATTATATATATATATATAGTTATATTATATATATATATCTATATATATCATACTATATATATATATAATAATATATTACTATATACTATATATATATTTATATCATCTATACACATATATACATATAATATATATTATATATATGTATACATATTATATATATTATACTCTATATATACTATATAAATATACTATTATATATAATATATATATAATATATAGTCATATATATATAGTATATATATATACATACAATGAGCCGACGCAGAGTATATCGATTCTTCAATTTTAAACCCTAGAAAAAAGAAAAAAAAATTCCTTTACTATAAATAATTAAGTATTTATGTACTCTTGATGGGGCTTAGTTGCACTATTAATTTAAAGAAATTTATCCCTTCTACAGCGTTATACAGGCTTGTTTCATTCGATAATAAATACAGAAACGCTTCCAAATTTGCAGGATTTAAAGCTTTTGAATTTAAAATCAGCAATAAGAAATATGTGGTTATTCTTTGTTAAAATGTCATCAAATTATAGTCGATATGAAGGAGTATTCTCTCTTTTCTGTAAATATAGTTCTCAAGTCACTCTTCTCGGCTCCTCTCTCTCTCTCACTCCTAATAAATACATAATAATAATAATAATAATAAATAATAATAATATAATTAACTTAATAATAACTAATAATCTAATAACAATAGAATATCAAAATAATAATAATACATTAATAATAATAATTAATTAATAATAATTAACTACTACTACCTACTACTACTCACTACTACTACTACTACTACCTACTACTTACTACCATAAAATTTACACACGTTGTTTCAATCACCACTCACAATCCAATAATTAATAATACATCATTAATTAATAACTAATAATTAATAATAATAATATAATAATAATATATAGGCATTCTATATTTATACTACTCCCTCTCTCCTATATATATATATATACTATATATATATACTATATAGGTATATATATTATAATATGATATATATATATCATATATATATACTCTCTCACCTTATAATATACTATATTAATATATATATCATATATATATACTATACTTATACAATATATAAAATATATTTTATTCATTATATATACATATAATGATAATATATTATATATATATATATACCTTATATATACATCATATATACTAATTCTCATCTTACAAGATCTTTCTGCTCCCCTCTAGCACTAATACTGAAAAAAAGCATGGTCGCCTTAAAGTTTCCCTTGTGTCTCAAAACTTGTGCATTAAAGACTTCTTGGTAAATCATTTCTTGTTTTCTCTTGTTTTCTCTATCCTCATTCAGTCAGTTAGCTATATCCCTATTACTTTAACCATA
>JABUQX010025145.1:15000-19191 GCA_015478945.1 Trachelipus rathkii | reverse complement strand
CATTGTACTTCGTTCAATGGATGGGTGTTTAACCGTTTTCGCATTTATCGTGACACTCGCGTTTTCGTGCGCCACGCTTCAATATATATATATATATATATATATATATATATATATATATAGATGGTGAGATTTTAATGTTCACAGTATGTAACTAGAGAACGGCAGATTCTACAGTAAAACAAATTATATATTTGGAATCAGCAGAAAATTCTAAGGATAGGATTTGCTTTTTTTTTTTTTTTTGCTTATTCATCGAAAATATATTTTAAAAATTATTTCCCCCATTTAGGGGAGGGCTCGAGCCGACGGGGACAGAGTAATACCAAAGTGTTTTTGGAAGTAAAAATTTTTTATTTTTTTTTTTAACTAAAGGAATACCCTAGGGCAGTGGTCGGCAAACCGCGGCTCGCGAGCCACATGCGGCTCTTTGGCCCCTTGAGTGTGGCTCTTCCATAAAATTCCACGTGCAATTGAAATTTCGTGATGACTGGTTTTCTTACTTCTATTTTTACATACTTAGTTGGTGTTTATGTGTCTTTATCTTTAGGCGAGTGCTCTGAAGCGACTTAATGAGAAAACATTTCCAGAAAGATTAAATGTCAACTCGTATCGTCGAGTCGTATCTTTGCATCGTGTTCTACATTGTATTACTTCAGAGTGCCTGCCCCCTCAATAAAGACTAGAATTGTAGTTAAATTACGAACCCCTATAGTTGGCAATTCCACCTGCCTCTGTCCAAAGCGCTTTGCTTCCACTCAAAGGTTCCCCCACCAGCCTTTCGGTTGGGGAGGAGCGCGCGCTTTTTGAACGAGTTGAGTGAGCCAGTCAATCAACAGTCTCATTGGGCAGTTGTTAGTGCTAGTAGCGTCCACAAACCGCGCGCGTGTGACAAAAGTTCCTACTCGAATCATAAAGTTACCTGTATTTTTCCAACCAGCTGTAGATCCTACTGGTATTTTTATCATCAAGCTAAGAATTACAATTATTTTGTGTTTGTGGCTTTATTATTATTGTCATTTTGTAAGGAAGATAGTTTATTGTTATTATTCATTGGGATTAAAAATATATAAAATAATATAAATTTGTAAATAGAATAAGTAATGCTGTTCTATCTACGACAATTATAAAATGAAATATTTGTCTAGGTGCCCTGTTTGACATGGCTACAAAGAAGAAGCAAAGAAAAACGAAAGACGAAAACCATGAATTTAAAGTTGAATGAACCGAGACTTTCACGTTTATTCAAAGCTTAAATGGCCTTTTGACCTGTCTTGTTTGTAAGAAAAAATTGGCTCATAGCATGAAATCAAATTTGGAGAGACACTTACACTTTACAACTAAACACGTGTCATTCAGTACTAAATATCATGTCGGTGATGAAAGGAAGAAAGAAGTTGAGGAACTTCAGAAGTCAAGAAAAATCAAGTTCTGTATTTAATTTTTTTCTCTGACCAGCTTTTCAAGGAGAGGGCGGAAAATAAAACATTAATAAAAAACCCACCCAATTCCCAGCCTAAGGAAAATCTCTCAGGTGAGCGCAGAGGTGGGCTTTAAAGAGAGGAAGATTAAATATAGTTGGAAAAACAGAAGGCAAGGAGTTCCACAGAACAGAAGTAGCAGGAAAGAAGAGGCGCCACAACGAACAAGTCTGGGGTTCTCAATACTAACTCATGCGAGAGCAAGGCACCCCTTGTAATGCGAGGCGACGCAATGGAGGTGGAATGCAAGTGGGCCAACTTCCCTGAGCATCTACCGTTGTAGTACCTATAGAAGAGATAGTGCGCCAAAGTCACGTCGCATTGATGGGTGTAGGGGGTTTGAAAGTGGGGGACAGTTTATTAATCTCTTAGCTTTAGACTCAACCCTATCCAATAGAAGGGTGGATCCGGAGCCCAGATATGTGAACAGTACTCCATACAAGGGCGAATAAGGCCTTTATACAACTGGAGTAACTGTGCAGAGGAAAACCCTCAGCCTGAACAGAACTCCCAGTTTCTTTGAGGCCACCCTTAGCAACCATTGAAATATGAGGTTCCAAGACAATTTGTTTGTTTATGTTAAGAACAAGAATGTTTATGTTGTTACCGGAGACGTTGGAGCCGTCGAAGGAGATAGAAAAGTTGGGAGGTGTTTTTGAAAGGGAAAGTGTGAAGAACTTGAGTTTTAAAGAGTTGAATTTTACAAGGTAGCGGTGACCCCGCAAGGGAAATCCCATCCAGATCGATAGAGAATAGAATCGGAAAGCTGAAGACGAGGGCAACTCTAGAAACAAAAGAACAGATTGAAGTGAGTAGAAGAGTGGAGAGTTGAGTCATCGGCATAAGAGTGAACAGAGTTGGAAGTACAGCTGAGGATATCGTTGATGAAAAGTAGGAATAAAGTTGGAGATAGAACTAGAACCTTACGGAACACCACAATTAACAGGAAGGGAGGAAGGGTCGCTCCATCAACGAGTGCTGATATGGGGCGATCAGAGAGAAAACTAGACAAGGTAAGCAAAGAGAATGAGGAAACCCAAATGAAGGGAGCTTAAAAGCAGTGACGCGTGCCAAACCGATCAAGCTTTTGGATATGTCAAGCGCCACCACGCAAGACTACCCATACCTAATAGCTGAAGACCATAAATCAGTTAAGATAGGAAAGTATGTCACCAGTTGACCTCGAACATTAGAAAGCCATACTGATGAGCTGAAGGAAGATATAAGATTCAGATGATCCAAGAAAAGCCAGTTAAGAAGAGTTTCAAAAATTTTAGATAGTTTTTGGGTTTGTCAAGAGATTGCTAAGAGATGAAAACCATTTGCAGACGGAGAATACATATAAATTTGTTTTATAAATACATCCGAAAAGCTATTTCGGGATTTTAAGAACAAAGGAGAGATATTCTAAAAAAAAAATTAAAGAGTTATCATTGTCTGCTAAAACAGTGAAAGATAGAACACTCAAAATGTCTTCGAATATAACCAACCAGCAAGTAGAATATCTTAAATTGGTTTCAACTTTATCAATAGCAGTTGACGAGTCTTGTGACATAAATGATACAGCGCAAGTTTCACATTTTGTTCCATTTATTCAATCCAATCCTAAAGAAGAACTTTTAGGATTATTGCCACTCAAATGTCAAACACGTGGAGAGGATATAGCAAATTCTGTAATTGAGTGCATTGAAAAACATCATATTCCACTCGATAAAATTGTGTCAATTTCAACAGACTTGGCGAAAAGTATAACCGGCGTAAGAATCAGGTTTGTTGCTATTTTGAAAGAAAAAATTAATCACAGTCGCAGTACCATTGCATCATTCATCAAGAAGCGCTTTGTGCGCAGACATTTTCAGAAGAAATTTGCAAAGTTATGGTAATGGTGATTAAGATTATCAATTAAATTATATCTAAAGCTCTTAGTTATCGCCAATTTAAAGAATTTTTAGTTGAAATGGAGAACGAATATGCAGATCTTCTTCTGCATAACAAAGTACGTTGATTATCAAGAGGAAACGTTTTGAAACGTTTCGCTTCCTTATTAACAGAAATTAAAGCATTTCTTCTTGTGAAGGGCGTTCACTATCCAGAACTAACGAATGATCAGTGGATCCAAGAAATTTATTTCATGGTAGAGGTTACGTCTCATCTAAATCAGCTTAAATCGTAAACTAGAGGGGAAAGGAAGCACAATTTTTTCGATGTTAGAAGAAGTTATTTCATTCGAAAATAAATTCTCTTTTTGCTCAAGATTTTGAAAGAGAAACTTTGATTCACTTTCCAAGCCTGTTGAAACATCGCCAAGAAAATAATTCTGATATTGACATTTGCTCTTTCAAAACAACACTTTTAAATATGAAGGAAGCATTTCTCAACAGGTTTCAGGAATTCAGATACAACAATGCTACGTTAGCATTTGTTAAAAAACCTCTTAATGCTACTGTGGCAGAATTTTTTCTCCTTTTAATATTGACATTGGCAACTTTGAAATGCAATTGCTGGATTTAAAAACAAAGAATTGGGAATCTCGAAATTTGAACGTATTTGTGCTGATATAGAAATATTGGAGAAAAACAAATGCAAACTTTGTTCACAGCACAAGTGGTCTGCTTTGAAAGACCCGGAGAAGGAAGATATGTTGATTTTTAACACCTGGAATAGTATTTCTGGCTCATATAATCAGATGAAAAAACAAGCGTTTGATGTT
>JABUQX010025145.1:0-7500 GCA_015478945.1 Trachelipus rathkii | reverse complement strand
CGTTGATAAAAAAACAAAAAAAAATCAAATATAAAAAAAATAAAAATGATATGGATAATATATATAATATATATAATATATATATATATATATATATATAATATAATAATATATATTATATAATATATGATTAAATATAATATATATATTATATATATATCTATATATATATATATATATAATATATATATATATATATATATATATCGGAATGTGTCCTCCGTGCCCGTTCGCCCTACCGCCGGTGCCGCTTCCTATTTCATATCCGGAAGATTCGTTGAACAGAAGAGCTTCGAGTCAGGCGGGCGAAAACTTCCGAGCGGCCCTCCAAAAGGACATGACTTTCCTCATCTCCTGCCGGAGATAAAATGTTCGAGATCGTCGTCCCGGAACTGCCTGGATCCCAGAGATAAGTCCGATAAAATTTGCCATATTTACTTATATCGTATTTTAAAATATGGGGTGCAGTAGACCCGGCGTGCATGCACCAGCTTCTTTTATTAGCCGACGATTTAGAATCGATCCCAGGTCCCAGAGCATGCAACTGCGCCAATTGCATTATAAAATATGATCGAAGACAGACATCAGCATTATGCAACTCCGGTCAACCACGGTTTCATCTGAAATGTACCAACCTTCAAACCTCCGATGATCATTCTCCAACATGGTTTTGCATTATGTACGGAAACTAGCACACAGAAATAAAAATCCACCATCTGCATAATTCAATCAACATACTTCAATTGAATATTAATTAAATATAATACAAGACACTCACTTCTCTGAATTTCTTAATTACACAATTCTAATACAAGACAGAAACCAACTCAATAACAGCCTTATCACACTCATACATAAAAATGTCCGATTTTGAAACACTATAATCCACACAAAATACCTCATGAACAACAACCAAATATTCACTTACCAATTAATAGAAACACAAGTTAATAAAAATACATACAACTTTGTAAATTTAAATATCTTCCAAATCTGCATAACTTGATATTAACAGGGGACTTCAATGCACATGACCTCACATGGCTTAGTACCTATACATACACACACGGTGACTCGACGCACTTAATATATATTATAAACAATTTGCATTCCCTCAGCATCCTTAACAACAGAAACCAATCTACTCGAAGATCCCTATATAATCAGAACCCCAAATCCCCAGATATCACCTTTTGCTCCCCTATAATTCATGTTACAAAACATAACAAACCTTTCAGATTAGTTCCCAGTTCTAATCACAAATCAACATGATCACCCATATCTTACAAAAATCATATATCAACAAGAAAGCAAATAGGCAAGCTTTCATTGACAGCATAGAACCGGATCTAGAATCTTTCCAAACAATTGACTTTCTCTCAACAAAACAATGCAACACTTCAATAAAGTAATACTAAAAGCATCCCCCCCCCAAAAACAAAAACAAAAAACATCCCACATGGCTACCGCAAAAAAACTGAACCCCAACTTCTCACTTGAAATAAACACCCAAATAAAACAAAGAAACGTCTTAAGACAAAATAAACAACCAAATCTAGGCAAAATGAATCAAATTACAGACATTAATAATATAATAAATACCTTAATCAACTCAAGTAAGAAAGATAAACTGACAACAATATACTCGAACACCAGAGGTGGGCACGATCGTTACTAACTCGTTACTTTTTCTTTCATGTAACGCACCGAATAACTCCCGTTATTTTTTCCTCTGTTCCTTTTTAGTCTGTTACATTTTGTTCGACTTTCTTTGAATGTTGATAGCAATTGACCACTCCGGTCAAGCTACAATATTCTTATATATATAATATAAGTATATATATATATATATATATATATATATATATATATAATATATATATATTATATATATATATATATTATATAGTATATAATATATATATATATATATATATATATTATATATATATATTATATATAATAAGCGGAATCTGCATAGAATAATAAATAGGATGGTGCTTTCGTAACTGATGAAATGAATGTGAGGAGAGTGTGGAGGACACTTCGAAAATCTGTTTGCATACGATTGGCAGTAATGAAGAGGTGATAGTGAAAGTGTGGAAGGAACATTTCAAAAATCTGCATGACATTGGCAATAATGAATAGGTGATAGTGTAAGTAGAGTAAGAATGTTGAAGAATGGTAAATCTGAAGGTATAGATGGAATTACTGGTGAAATGACCAAAAACGGAGGAGAGATGGTGATTGATGAGAGTATTTGGAATATGTGTAACAAAGCGTTTATGGAGGGTAAGTTCCGAGGGATTGGAGGAGAGCAGTAATAGTACCCTTATATAAGAGCAAGGGGGATAATGGGAGCTGTAGGAATTATTGGGAAATTAGTTTATTGAGTGCTGTGGAAAAGATATATGCTGTTATTTTGGTCGAGAGAGTTCGTCGAGTGACTGAGGGTCTGATTGTAAAGAACAAGGTACGTTTAGAAGTGTTTGAGGATGTGTGTAGATAAAATCCTTACATTGAAACAAAAATGATCTGAGAAAATGAAGGAGAAGAAGTATAAAGTAAATAGGTTTTATGGATTTGCAACAGGCGTTATGATAGGTTTAATAGGGAGGGCAAGTGTTAGTGATATATGTTGTTGGTGGTAAGCTTCTGAATGGAATCAAAAGTATGTGTGACGATAGTGAAGCGTGTGTAGGAATAAAGGGAGTTGAAAGATGATTTGTTTAATATCAATAGCGGAGTGAGGCAGCGGATGTGTATGGCCTCCTTTGTATTCAATTCTGTTTATGGATGGGGTTATGAAAGAATAAGAGGTGGGGTTGGCAGGGATGGTGTTTAGAAAATGATGCAAGACGCCCTATATATATATAGAGGAAGGGCTGCCCTACATATTATATGCGGACATGATTTGGTTTTGTGTGTGCGAATTGAAAGGTTTGAAAGATCTGGTAGAGGAGATTTGGCAGGGTGTTTTAAAGGAGATGTTTGAAGTTAAACGTAGATAAGAGTAAGGTTATGGTTGCGAGCTAGGACAGTCCTCGGTGTGAAGTTATGTTAGATGGTGAGCCACGCTGGAAACAAGTGTCTGAGTGTAAATTATTTATTTAGGATATATGTTGAATGAAAAGAGAACGGACGATGCAGAGTGTAGTAGGAAAGCTTTGAATGGCATGAAGGTGGCTGGTGCAATTAAATCGTTGGTGGATGTAAAGGGATTAAGTCTTCTGTGCTCTAGGGTTTTACATAATAATAATAATGATAACATTAAAAATTTAATATACACAAACCAGTAAATTACTTAAGATACCGTAATTAATGTCGTAGTCAAAAGCTAAAAGTAAGGGAGTAACGGCAACGAATAACGATAACGGAATTACTTCTTACGAGTAACGCTGTAACGGTAACGGAATTGCTTTGAGTAACGATGCCCATCTCTGCCAAACACTAAATCATATAAGACTGGCACAAAAAGAATATATCGCACAATAAAAAGATCCATACATTACAAAAAAACAAAAAACGTGAATTCTGAAAGATGATGCGCGCGCTGATCACGAATTCGATAACTGATTTTTAATCTGATCAGTATTTAACGAAAAAATCATTCAGGTTAGAACTAATTTACGCCAACATCGATCCATAAAGGTTAGGTCTAGGTTTATGGCGACGTTGATCCATACAGCCAACCGCAGGCAATAGCAATAGTAATAGTTGCTGCGCGGTAGAACTTAGTTGCTACGTTTTGTGGCACAACTCAAAAAAGTATAAATTTTAAAGGACCCGCTTTTTATAACTTTTATTTTTGAATATGCTAAATCCAGACGTTATTGATTATTATGTTATATAATAATTAATAAGATCTGCATTTAACATTTTCAAAATTAAAAAGTCTGTCCTCTGAAATTTATACTTTTTGAGTAGTGGCACTATCAAAAGGAAAGCAAAGATATAATCCCTTATTTTAAATTTAAAATATTTTATCCCCACAAAATATTTCTAGTCCACATCTTGCTTTGATTTATTTAACGTTTGGAACTCCATAGAAATGATTTTTTTTTTCAACATTATTAGGTTTTTAAAGTTACAGTTTAATTCCAAAATATGCTTTATTTATCCATTCAACTACAATTAAAAACCATCTGAATCATTTCCATTCGAGTTAATTATACTTGCCTTTCGTAAGTAAGCAATCTGATGGTTAATGTTGAAGCTTCGGTTTGGGAATAATAATAATGATAATAATAATAATAATAATAATAATAATAATAATAATAATAATAATAATAATAATAATAATAATAATAATAATAATAATAATAATAATAATAATAATAATAATAATAAAAATAATAAATGAAAATAACACACAAAGAAACAATAAAATTTTATTTATTAATATCAGCCCTTAATAATAATAATAATAATAATAATAATAATAATAATAATAATAATAATAATAATATAATAATAATAAATATTGACAATAATAATATTTGTAGTTGTAATAATAATAATGACGAAACCGGGCATTAATGATTTAAAGCAAAACAAAAAAGAAAAAAAATCATACAACTGATGACGTCACAATTTCAAGAAAGCTACAAATAAAAAAGAAGAAGAAGAAAATAAAATGACAAATATTATTAATAAGTTTTCTTGTAAGGCACTTAACAATAAAAAAAATAAGCCTTAACAAAAACGTTTTTATATCTTTATAATAATAATAATAATAATAATAATAATAATAATAATAATAATAATAATAATAATAATAATAATAATAATAATAATAATAATAATAATAATAATAATAATAATAATAATAAGCAAATGATAAAACTTTATTGAGACTGTACAATAAAATTTAGGTAAATAATAAATAATAATAATAATAATAATAATAATAATAATAATAATAATAATAATAATAATAATAATAATAATAATAATAATAGTCAACATAACTGAATAAATCAGTTAAAATTAAAAAAAAAAAATTCATATACAACAATTGGAAAATTTTTTTTTCCTTTATCAATTAAAAGCGATGCTGTTAAAAATTAATTGCCCAAATGATTTAATACAGTCATAAACAATATAATAATAATCAATAATAAAAATAATAATAATAAATAATAATAATAATAATAATAATATAATATATGATCTTTTTTTTATAAATAAAACAATAATTAATAATAATAAAAATATTGATTTCTATGTTTATAAAGCAATAAGGAGACATTAGATTAATACATAAATTTCATAAATATATATATATCTAACTACTTAATAATTATAATATATTTATATTACTAATAGTATATATATATAATTATATATATATAATATATATATAATAATATATATATATATATATAACTGATATATAAATTATATATATATATATATTATATATAATATAATTCTATAAGGACAATATAACTGTTATTGTTTACAATAAACTATTGAGATCACGATTTTTGTGCTTAATAAAATACTAGTTGAAAGTAGTAAAAGCAAAAAGGATTTTACAAAAAAAAAAAAAAAAAATCAAAAGAATTATGAAAAAAAATTGTCTTTCAAAATTCTCTTTCCACATTTTTTTTATATGTCCAAGTAAAAAAAAATAAAACGGTTAAATTGTATATCCTCAATACACTTCTAATTTCTTCTCAAAAGTTTTTCTGTCCGATGCAACAAATCCTCCAAAATAATAATAGTTATATTAATATATATATATATATAATGATCTATATCAGATATATTATATCTATATATATAATATATATATATATATATAACTATATTATATATATATTATATATATATGATATATATATATATATATATATATAAAATATAAATAAGTCACTCAGAATCATAACATGTTGAATGAAAATTACTTTAAAATGCGAGCTAAATTTAATGTATAATATTATAATATATAAATATATATTATATATATATATATATATAAATATATTCCGTCGATATATTATATATATATATTATAATATATATAATATATATTATAATATATATATATAGCACTACGGTTATTTAAATATACATATATAATATATTATATATATATATATATATATAATAATATATATCATATATATATATATATATATATTATATATAATATATAATAGTGAGTATTAAATATATATTAACATATTATATATATAATATATTAATTAATATATACGTATAATACATATATATATATATATTCATTATATAATAATATATATAATATATAATATATATAATATATAAGAAGGTCTTTTAACCGTAATCCCACTGCTACCTAATCCATAACACTCTCCAGTAATTTAAACCAGTTCTCAGGTTATATCATGATCATCGGAGTGGTTTTGTCAAACAAAGGAACTAAATAAGTTTTTAAAATAAGAATGTTTTGTTCTGAACTTTATGATCAACCCTGGCTGGAGGCGTCATTGCTCTAGAGCGAAACCGAGATAGGCTTCCCTCCTTTAGCGAAGAAAACTCTGGCCGTTTGCGCTGACCGGAAGTTTTTTATTGCATTTCTGTAGGTTGACACAATTGTGAATGTCTGATGTTACAGCTGTCTGTCGATCCAGTTAAGTTTTACCTCATTACAAATAGTAGTTTCTGCATAAAGCTTTTGAACGAGCAAGCACAATCAAAAGAGAGAACTATGACAAAAAACAATGATTATTCTAAACACATAACGTCGGCTAATAAAAGAAGCCTGTGCCGATGACCACGAGAGAGAAGAGAGTTGCGTATAACATAGGCAAAAGCACTTTTTATAAAAAAGCTAAAGAAAAAAAAGGTGATCTAACTGCTTTGTAAAAAACTTGTCCAGCAAACACTTCCTCCGTCTGGTAAAAATTAACGGCATATACATAAATAATGCCTACTTTCCAGATAAAAGAAACCAGTACTTTTAGAACTCCAATAAGAGTCATCCATACAATAGTGATCAAACGATAAATAAGTAGAGAATTTTCATACTAAGATAATTATTATTTAATCACATACTAGAGAATAACCAAGAGCTAATGATCCCGCGGGAAGTAAACTATTTCTAATCCCACCACAATTTTAAATCAAACCCGAGCAAACATTTCCAAGTGGAAAGTAGCTTACGAAGAGAAAAATAAAAAACCTAAATAAAGAGCTAAACTGACAATGTTTATATATAGAGTGCCAAAGGGCCGCCTCGGGAAGTTTTCGCCCGCCTGACTCGAAGCCCTCTCTGCTGTCAACGATCTCCGCGATATGAAATAGGAAGCGGCACCGGCGGCTTAGGCGAACGGCGCACGGAGGACACAATTCCGATATTATATAGTATATATATATATAGTTATATACTATATATATATAATATATATATAATATATTATATAATAAATTTAGAGTAATAAGAACATTAAAGATAATGAGCAATAAGTAAAATTTGTATTACTAATATTATATGAGTGTAATCATAACTAC